>OZ007496.1:84731900-84881900 GCA_963931805.1 Microdon myrmicae
TTCTTTCCTTAATCCCCACATTGGTCGGTAAACCGATCGACAAGCAAATTCATTGGCACCAGTGGGCATGCTGCATTAAATTATTTTCATGTAAAGCGTTAAATTCAACTAATACCCAAACGTTTAGTCCTAAGTAAATCATAAGTAATTGTAAGAATTTAAACCACCTTTGAATTAGTGTACCATGCGCAGGTTGAGTTATTCTTCTTTGTTCGAACAAATGATAAATAAAATGGAGCAGATTAGTTATGGAGTTTTATTTAATTGAGTTACACAAGAAAGAGTTTGGTAATCTAGGTGAATCTGTGCCCCTGAGGTACATTACCACCAGAGACAAAATAGATTAAACCCAACATGTTTCTTTGGATAAGGAGACGAATTAGTGATAGATTTTAATGATTTAAAGCGCGGATGATAATTAACGCTTGTCAATTATGTAACAGATGGATATTCCGTAGCTAGTAGGTCAGTTTTATATTCTACATGATACAGATCTAACCAACCAGCCAACTGATTTCCTCTAGCATTAGATATATTTTCCCCAATTTTTATGCTTGGCGTTCATATCTCCACCTAGGATAAAATAGTTTATGTCCAGGTGCAATTGTAAGCATCGAAAGGGTGTCTGGAGCTCTGCTATAATATAAAGAGGTTATGTTGGTGCTCCTCAGGTGCATAGGCCGGGAACCCCTTCCTTGCTGAAGGGATATGCGTACGATACGGGCTTCCAGCACCCGGAACCTGCGCACTTCTCTACTGTATATAACTTTATGATGGATTCCTTTTCTAATAAAGATTGCGACAACTCCCCCTTCAGAGGAGTTCGGTCGATCTCTTCGTATAATATCGTAGTTTGTATGCCCTATCTTATGCTTCTGGTTTAACTTTGTTTTCCCGCCAGATGTATATCAGGGTGTTCATCTCGCAACAGGTTGAAAAGATTAGTTCTTCTCTCAGTTCTTATTAGTGAGTTTACATTCACGACAAGAGCTTTGATTGATGCTTTGGTTAGAGGGTTTATATCGACTATTTAGACTAGGCAAGTGCGGGTAGATCTCGTTTATTTGACTTTGTAGCTGTGTCATCTGTCCCTGCAGATTGAGTAAGATTGTGAACACGTCTGCGATGTCGTTTCAGTCTGTGTGGGAGTATTTGTTGTAGCCTGTTTGGTTGTACTTTAACTTAACTCGTCAATGAGCCAACACTCGTCATTAGCAAACACATTTGGTCACTCCGCCAACACACTGGACCTATTTCCCACCTCACACGCGAATAAATACACAATTGAAGTTTATTCGCCATTAGGCATTTCAGACTACTGTGTCGTGTCAGCAAAGTTTGCTCTTATCTACAGCAACGTTAACGAAAAAACTCCCAAAAGAACCGTATGGTTCACGAGAAAGCCAACTTCTGGGCATTTGTGAAAAATATCCAAAACTCGGTCTCCGTATCTATTGCTTCACTATAGTCGATGACAGGCCAGTTATCCGTGCAATGGAGAAAGCGAATCTGTAGCGACTCTAACAGATACACACACAATTCACAAGCAAAATAGTGAAGAAGCAATACATCAGAACCGTATACCTTAGCGGATAACATAACAATTCACATCAGTGGAGTATAGTCGAGTTTTAAAATCGAATATAAAACACGGTCAGTAGCCTGATAGGTAACGCTTAGGTTCAATATTTTTCGTGATTCAAGCTGTCATGGCGTCAGTTCGAATCAAACAATCTTCTTCACTATTATTTCAAACGCTATAAATCTGCTTGTTGCAAATTTTGCAGCGAACTCAACGATGTCTGATACCATATCAGTTCCGCCTCTACTTGTACATAAGCAGCACTTCATGAGCCAGATTTACTTTCGAATGCGTACTGTTGCCCGCGCACAGAGATGTTCCTCTTTGGGCGCTAAACCACTGCAAAAATCTTCCCTTTGTCTTATTCTACTGGCCGTTTCCCAAATAGATGGAAGTCAACAAATATTCAGCCAAATCCCAAAAAGGGCGACAAATTGTACCTCTTTTCTTATTGGCCCATAGCACTAACTTCTATTCTCTAGAAGGTAATAGAATCACTTATCAACCGTCAACTTCGAAATATCTGAAATCAAATGACCTCTTCAATGAGGATATCTGATGGAATATCTTACTAGCCATGCTATCCACAACTTTTTCAAAAGCATTCGACAGAGTTTGGTCGGCCCGTTTGTCAAAATTGCATTTCTTTGGAGTGAACAATCCACTGATCCGATGGATAAGAGACTATGTTTCTGGCCCTTCAATTCAAGTGGTTCTTGACGGTGTCAAATCTGCTTTCCTTCAAATTAATATATTATAGGTATTCCCAAGGGTTCTGTACTTTCACCCAATCTCTTACTCATCTTTATAAATGATCTTTTGTACATCACCTATAACACAATCCACTCGTTTGCTGATGATAGCACGTTGGGTTTCTCTGGAGCGCTGCTATAATATAAAGAGGACATTCCCGTCCAAACCCCCAAATCAGTAAGTTATGCTTGATACATTGAATTCCTACCTCAACAAGTCTTTTCAATGGGGACTACCTAACCGAGTAGACTTCAATGCCTTAAAAACTCAGTGCTGCGTCTTGTCGTCAAGGGCGAACCCCAAAGTAAATATACTGTCGATGAAGGGTACTTGCATCGACGAAGCCTAGGAAGTGTCAATCTCCGCCATTCGAATTAATTAGACGCTCAATTAGAGCGACCATATTTTTGAAGCTGCGAAAAGTGCAGCCAAATGTATCGGGTTGCTTACTTCACTCCACCCAGCCTGGCGGCTATTAATAAGACATACGTTCGTCCCAAAATGGAGTTCAACTCTCATATTTGTTCAGGCGCATCCAAAACTGCGATACACGTTTTCGATAGGGTACAAAAACGCGCAGTGAAACTTATTGGGGACCCAGCCGTAAGTCGATCAAATCCGTAGTTAAAACATAGGCGCAACGTATAATGTCTGTCTCTTCTCTATAGGTTTTACCACGCTCGTTGCTCATCTGAGCTCCCTGAATGTGTTCCTTACTTTCAGACTCTTTTGACTATATCCGTTAATCTGTGAATGCGCATCAGTTCAATTTCAGGCGGACAAATAGCTAGAGAGACTCTTTCCTTAGCCGAACCACCCGACTGTGAAATGCTCTACCTGATCATGAATTTCATCGTTGTGATGTTCAGGCATTAAAGACCAATATACATCGATACCTCCTTTCCTGGTGCATTTCCTCTCCGTCTGCTCACGCTGTGCTCTAACATTTAAGGGTACTTCTACGTTTGTGCTCGCGTTAGTGGAAAAAAATACCTAATTCTCAAACCTCAGTCTGCTTTGAACGCAAAACGAAACCTACTTTTCCAGTCTTCTTAACCTCTTTAAGAAATACCATCGGCGAATCAACATGCTATTTCAAAAAGAATCACCTCATCTTTTGGTTTTCGGAGAATCATCATCATCATCGGCACTACAACCAGGATCCGGTCTTACCCTTATTTAGCAAGTCTCGAGGCTTGTTAAATTTTCCATAATAACTTATTTTTACGGGCAAGGTTACGGTCCATTTCGGAGAATATATTCACATAATAATGACTTTTGGCTCCAACGTAGTAGAGACAACCATAACAAGTTTTTTCAACCATAATATAACGCCCGCCTTATCCCCTTTTACGAGTCTCCATACTCTTTTGGCGGATTGTTTTCGTAAAGTCACTGCTGAATGATGTCGGAGTGTTCCGCCGAACACTGCTTACCGTGGAGGAAAAATACACCAGCGGAGCGAACACAGTCATAAATGATACACGGAGAAGTGGATTTCGAATCCTTATTTATTGTTTCTATTTTTGTTTCGTAAGCACTGTAAGGTTTTAACATTAATTTTGCTTAGGTGATATTCGACCTTACATTACACACGCGCGATTTACACCGTGCACACTCGACCGTCACAACTTCTCGACCTCTAACAATCGCGATTTAATTATGCTTATCCTTTCTTCCTCGGATTACAACGCGCGGATCGACCTCCTCGTAGGGGTTCTCGAAAACTTGCTCGAAGTAGACCATGTCGTCTCGTTGACGATTGAAATCCCACTGTCTGTCTGCCCAGTCAGATACCCAGATACAGATTGTCCATCTGTATCTGTGCAGACAACTTTTTTCCTTAGATCTGCTAACAGAATATCCGCATCTCTGTTAGCAGCATGTTATTTATTCCCCAGGGGTAATCTGGATGCCTGAAAAGGGAAAAGTCAATCGACGCATACATCCTTAATATCGCCAGCATTTCATCTCCACCGCCTTCTGTTTGCACAGAACATCTGGCGCACAGGACGGAGATGATTCTTCGGGCGTACAGCCCGTGGTTGTTTGCCTTTTGCAAACACAACCGAAGTCCAGTAGATCCTTCTAATGGGTGTGAAATTCTACAAAGGAATCGTGGGACTGGAGTATTTCCTTTGTTGGCTTTACTCTCGTAAATATTCCGAATTATCTTGTTGAGATAATTACGGTTGTTTACAATTTGGCAGCGGATAGGCGATATGCTTTATTGCATTTAGCTACCAGCGTATGCATCCGTTGTTCGGTCTATCTACCGAAAATGGTAATTCCTTGAAAACATCGTGCAGATGTTTAAGATGGGAGATCTGTATGCAATGCTTGCTACGTTTGACGCATTGCTTAGAAGCGATGCTTTAGCTGCCCTTTTGAATTGGGCAGAATACCATGTATGGATGCGTTGAACTCGATCTTGGAAGCTTTTTGAACGTTAAGTTCCTTGGTTTTTGCTATCGAGTTCAACGTTGCTGCACTTTCGTGTAGCCTTTATTACAGGTATTGTAATGACTATTGGCCGCGTGTCTGTGGGCACGTGTGCTGCGTTATCAGGTAAGTAAGTTCTTTGAAGGTAGGAACCTTACCTGCGCGGAATTGTGCGTTCGTAGAACGCTACACTCTCTCTTTGGGCTCCTCGATAATATAGTGGTTAGTATACCCGCCTGTCACGCGGGAGACCAGGGTTCGATTCCCCGTCGGGGAGCCTCTGGCGCAAGACTAATGACCTTGCCCGGAAAAAAGAAATCATTATGGAAAATTTAACAAGCCCCAGGACTTGCTAAATAAGGCCAAGAGTGGTTCTCGGTTGTAGTGCCGATGATGATGATACTCTCCCTTTAACCCACTGCTACCAAAATGTTAGCGGACTTCGCACCAAGACTCAAACAACCGTTTTAATATCTACGTTCTAACCGAAACTATTCTTGTTCCCTGCATTCAGCAACTCTTCCCTTCCTCCTTTAATGTTTTTCGTTATGATGATGTACATCGATTTTGTCCTCATTCCTTCTGCCATGTTGTGCTACCAGCTACCCAAAATAGACTAGTCCCTTGTTTTAGTTTAGTTTAGTTTAGTGAGGGCAGACCCTCATATATTCAGCTTAGTACAAGCGATAAAACTTAACAACTATCTTAAAAACTATCTTAACTTGTTGCTGTCTCTTCTTCTCCCAAACTCGACTATGTCTTAATAAAAATAAATCTACCCTAAAATCATCACTTGTTTCTACATATTGTTGCCCCCCGCCCCAATCCATTGAATTATACGAACTAACCATAACTGCAATCGACCACTTAATGGAATGAGTTCGTCCCAAGACGATATCATAGTCCTTGGCGAGTTGCATTACTCCCAACTCCAACGGATATTATCAAACGATCAATCTTTTCACATCTCAAACTCGACTAGTGCTAAAAAATGTCTCTTTATAGATCCTCTCACCGACACAAGCCTCTGTTAAGTCAGTTATGTCTCAAATCAAATGGGCAGACAACTTGACCTTGTTCACATCTGACTTCTTCACATCTGACCCCATTCTTCAGTCGCACTCGGTCCTCACACTATCTGAGCGATAAACAATCACCAACCCCCGCTTCTCTAGTCCCCTTGTCATAGCTCCCCACCCCACTTCTCTCTAACTCGTGACTACTTTTCCTACAACTTCCGCAAGGCCTTGTGAATCCTATCAAAATCACATTTTGCTTTGACCACCTAACGGTAGAAGATACCGCCACCATTCTCTATAATGAAATTTTCAATTCCACTTCCATATATGATCCTCATTTTCGACATAGAATATCGGTGTCATCCTCCATGGTATTGTGACGGTTCCGCCAAACCCCACGCCCCACTTACCTGAAAAACCCCCATAAATTCATCCCAGTCTGCATAGGTCTGCATCATAAATCACCATACATACACATTGGCTGGCGACCTACACCCAAGGGACCAAAACAAATATACGCATCTTGCGTCTTAAGGCATCAATTAAATCCTACAGCATAAGCAAATGCAAATAGGGATTGAATACCTACCCGTACCAGCGATGCCATAAACACTATTTCCGGGTAAACAAGCTAAAACCAATTAGCACAATTTTCATGATGCGTTGCGGCTGTCAATACAGCTGCTATGCATATTGTAGACAACGATCATCAACGGTCCCTTTGTCCTACATATTCCTGGATCCGTTTACCATTGACCTTCTCACATAAGCAAACACAAACCCAATTAGCATCCAATGAGATTCGGCTTGTTTGCTTAGCCGAACCCACATCTCATGGATGCACATTATCCCCTTTCTTTGTTTTAGATTCCTTCTCATGGTTTCGTCCCATGAATGAAACAATGCTCGCACATACATGTGTACCTTAATTTGAGAGAGCCGGTTTCACTGGCCGAATTTCTATTAATAACGATTTAATATCGCTGAGTCCTTTCTCGTTCAACTCGCGTGTCCTACAGTGCAGTGAATTCGCAATCATAATTAAGCTAACAGGGCTGTCAAACATAAACAATAAACCTTTGCTAATCGGGACAACAAATCCAACCAAATAGCATTAAGTTATGTAAAATTGTGCGAACTTGTGTAAAGTTAATAATTCATAAAAAGTTATCAATCAACGAACATTAAATAAAGTTTAGACTCCGAAAACCCTGTGTGTTTTATTTCTTATTCCTCCCGTTTTGCTTCTTGGTGTGTTGTTTGGATATTTCAGTGTCCCCAACGGAGTTCCTCGGAGACTTGTTGGTGAACGCAATCGGTGATCAGTATTGGGTGTATTTATTCCCTTCGTTTATGGACAATACGCAGCTGAACATTCGATTAGTGATGGAGAGTGAAGTGAATCGGGTGCCCATGTCCGGTACATACTTCCGCCCCCCACAGTATAACCACAAACTGTTTTCTTCGATATAAGAGGAATAAACTGTGGGACATTATCCTTAGAACGCATTCTCCTCATGACTACTCCAACTATCTCGGTCCCTATTTTCTTTTCACTGAACTTTATTGTGCCCTCTGTAACAATTATGTTTTTAAAATGCAAACCAATTTCATTAACGATCTCAAAACTTTTTTCCACTTTATTAATTATAAACGCAAATCGTACTTCAACAGATCTACAAACTATCGCTAATCTTTTCGTTTCATTCTTTTAACAATCCTTCAGAGACGATTATCTTGAGCCTGACCCATCATATTTCAAAGACCTGCCAAATTTCCCCCTCGGCTCTCTCATTTCTCAATTTATTGAAAAACATCAAGTTGAAGATAAACTAATTCACCTTAAAAATGAGTTCAGCCCCGGCCCAGGCAGCCACATTGCAATCCTTTTAAAGAAATGCTCCTCTACTCTCTCTCTCTCCCTCCCAATGATCCATAACCTTCTTGCGCTCTGACATTCCAGAGTACTTCAAAATTCCCTTTTGTACGCGCGTTAGTGTAAAAAAAACGATCCCTTTCACACGGTGAATCTCCGAACCTTTGGAAAACACCTTTCGTCACCCCTACATCAATGTGCGATGCCACTAATTATCGTTCTAATGCTAATCTATCCAACATTCTAAAAGTCTTCTATATGAAGCATTGAGTTTGCGCCGCAATTCCCCCATTTCACCTAATCAAGATGGCTTCTTTATTGGTAGGTCTACAACCCCCAATCTAGTAGAATTTTCATCCCGCTTTGTTCGTGCCTTAGAGAAGGCCCCGAAATCGATATTGATACAACGGATTTCAGTAAAGCCTTCGATAAAATTTCCCACAAACTCATACTCTTTAAATTATCTTCGCTTGATTTCAAACCTCTACTGATTAAGTGGATTTCTTCCCACCTATATAATCGAATCTACCGAATAAGATTTAGATCTATTCTTTCTAATCCATTTTTTCCCGCCTAAAGGATTCCCCAGGGCAGGCAGCTTGGTCCCATCCTAATTATACTAACCATAAATGGTATAGACACTAGTATCAAGCATTCCTCTATCTCTGTTTACGCAGACGACACTAAACTCCACAAAACGATCAGCTGTCCACACGAATCGTCATTTTTTCAAATAAAACTCACAGCTTTTCGAACTTCCTCGAACTGAAATAAAGAGTTTAGTTTAGACGTTTTAAAGTATGAGTTTAAAAAGAAAAAAAAGTTAGATCAAGATTTTGGGGTAGAATGTAACAACTGTATATACAGTTATCAAATAATTTTGTAATAAAAAATGAAGATCTTACATAGAATACTTTTTCCTTTTTTTCACAGTTAGAAGACACATTTACAATGAGGCAGCCATCTACATCTTCGCAGGATATTCCAAATGATCTCGTTATTCAGTATACTGATAATCTCGCAGAACGCGTTCGTAAAATGAATCTACTGAAGAAGCAAAAAAGTGAAGGTTCGCGTGAAGCTAGCAGAGAACGGTCGCTACCACGAAAAGACGAGTAAGTAATTTAAATTAAAAATCTGAGTTTTTTTTATTACACTTCTCTCGGGAGAGGCGAACCTATAGCGCCGAGGGGTGCCCCGAGATGCCGCAAAAAAAAAAACGGTTGTAGTTCCTCTTGAACAGCTGCAGTTTGTAACGCTCCAGGAACACCTACCCAGGGAGGGAGTTCCACAGATTCCTCGCTCTGTAGGGGAACGAGTTCTGATGCAGGGATGTTCGCGCTGCCGGGAGATGAACCGCAAACTGGTGCGATCCATCGGATTGTCTTGTGGTGTGCATATATACCGAATTGCGTGGAACAATACTACGAATCTCCGAAGAACAGTACTATCTGTAAAACAGACAGAGGTCGACTACGCGTCTTCGATGTGATAGCGACTGTAGTCCCGACGTCTGCGTTGAGTCCCCGATCAGGCGGATCGCTCGTCTCTGTATGCTCTCAAGTAGGTCGAGGGCAATATTCGAGCGCGGGTCTAATTTGGGATTTATGCAAGAGAAGAAGTTGGGCCGGAGTAAAATATTTCCTGGCTCAAAAAAGATAGCTCAGTTTTCTTGAGGCTGACCTGGCGATGCTCGACACTTGTTTACGCCACGATATATTCCCGCAGACCGTGACGCCGAGCAATTTCATGATTTCCCCAGATTCGAGGGGCCGTCCATTCATCATCAGCTCTGGAACCGATGATCCACTTTTCTTTGTGAATGTTGTATATTGTGTCTTCGCTGCATTGAAGTCGACGAGATTGGCCCTTCCCCATATCAGGATCTGGTTCAGATAGTCAATCTGCCTACATCTCAGCTGGTGCGACGCCGATGCTCTAATCGGCCGAACACTCGAAAAGGTAGAAACAAGCGCACTATCATCCGCAAAACCGAACACTTTGTTATCCGTTGTCTCCAACAAATCATTTATGTGAAGCAAAAACAAGGTTGGAGCCGAAATAGAACCTTGAGGCTCCCCCGAATTAACAGGATACAGATCCGAACACTCGCCGTACAGAACGACCGGATCGATCGATTTTCGAGGAAGCTCTCCGTCCAGTTGCAAAGCTGGTGGGAAAGTCTATATGAATGAAATTTGCTCAACAACGTCCCATGCCAGACGCGGTCAAAAGCCTAGGAGATATCCAAAGCGACCGCCCTTAACCCACCATGCCCATCAATCGCAGATGTCCATATATCGGTTATAAGTGTCAAAAGGTCTCCCGTGGACCGCTTACCACAAAATCCCTATTGACAATCATTCAGAGGACTAATAAGTTAGGAAATAATATACCAGAAGCTAGAGTTTAATCATTCTTGTCTAGCGAGTAAGTAAAATAGAATAAAGGGAAGAAATAAAAAATGACATGAAAAATGACGATCATTCAGAACTCCGTTGCACTCCAAATACTTAATTAACTCAGCATTGATGACCTTTTCCATCACCTTGGGTAACATAGACAGTAATGATATCGCCCGGTAATTTTGTGGGAGACATTTTTTTCCCCGTCATTGCGATTGGCTGAACTCGAGCGATTTTCCAGGAGGTAGGAAAGATCCTCCGTGCATAAGATAAGCGAAAGAGTCTGGCAAGAACCCACGATAGTTTTGAAACACAGTTCCTAAGGACTATTGCTGGTATTCCGTCCAGGCCGGTTGCCTTCCTACAGTCCAGTCTACATAGAATGCGTTGAATAGTACGCGGATGGAACCACACATCCCAAATCGAAGACCGTACCGGCGCGACCACAAGTGGTTCCAAAAGATCGACATCGAGATTTGAATTCGCAAACACATTAGCTTTATCTTTTGAATTTGTGACATTTGTCCCACTGACCCTGAGGGAAAAGATGAGGAAGCGAAGTTATTGCTAACAGCCTTTACCATTGACTAGAAGGGACGCGAACCAGTTAGGCACTTAAGGAGCTTATTGGTCACTCTGTCATTGTAAGCCTTCTTCGCGGTATCAATAACCTGGCTGCACGCGTGTCTGATTCCAAAAAAACTCGCTCTGTTAACATCGGTGGGATTGGAGCGCCATCGCTTATAAGCTCTATTTTTTTCGCTGTAATCTGCACGCATTTGTTATCAAACCAAGACTTATCAGATGAACTTCGTTTGATGGAATGCGGAATGTAGATCTCCAACCCGAGAAGAATAATCTATGTGACCGACTCCGCGCATGCGTTAACATTGGAGTCTCCAAAGCACACATCCGACCACGGAAAGGATGCGAAGAAATCTCGCAAATCGTCCCAGTCAGCAGCCCCATACTTCCATACATGGGGAAGCTGCTTAGGGCCAGGTATTCGCTTGAAATGCAAGTGGTTGCGCGACAGATACCAAGCAGTAATCTGAGTTTCCCAGTGGCGCAGAAACCTCTACGGTATAAATACCCGGTTCGGATCTCAAAAACAGATCCAGGGTGTTCGCATAATCACCTCGGGCATTCGACACTCGCGTGGGCTCCTCCACGAGTTGAGTCAAGCTGCGGCTAACAGCAAACATCTCCAGCCAGCCTCCCAATCTCATCGATTCTGTTTACTAACAAGCCGGAATTATGCACATTAAAATCGCCAAGGACGACAACTCCGGAAGCTGGGTGGTTGATCTGTATAGAGTCGACGATATATGAAACATGTTCAAAAAATGGCGATCGTCATTCGGAGAGCGGTAAAGACAAAGAAATTTAACAGAATTCCTCAGCACGACCCTCAACCATATGATGGCCATGTTATAGGGCTCCAGCGCCTCCATCCTCTGGCAAGCCAAATCGGACCGCGCGAAGACACAAACTCCGCCCTTAAAACAAAATCTCGAATGTAAGTCGTATCCTGAACAACGAAGATACATCGAATCATTTGACGAATCAACCAAATCGGGCAAAGATATCAGGTTTCGCTGTTTGCAAATATTGGTGGACGGCGTTTACATTGGTTTTGGTGAAACCAATGCTCCTGATGTTCCAAGATGCCATTATGAGTCGAGCCTCGAGAGCGAGATTATGCAATGACGAATGTCTTAAAGTTCGGTTATTTATCATAATATTTGCATGATGTTCCCCCTGACATCCGAATGGGAAACTAGTTTACCTCCGGAAATCTTTATATCAGAAGGTACCATCATGACTTATCTCCGTGTCAGTCCGGACCATTAGCCACACATCCAAAACACTGTCGAAGGTTTCTCTCGACGATATCGCGGAATGTACAGGTGTGCTTTGGAGACTCCGATGTCAACGCATGCGTGCAGTCGGCCACAGAGATTATTCTTCTCGGGATGGAGATCTACATTCCGCATTCCACCAAACAAAGTTCATCTGATAAACCTTGGTTTGATAAAAAATACGAGCAGATTACAGCGGAAAAAATAGAGCTTTTAAACGATGGCGCTCCAATCCCACCGATGTTAACAGAGCGAGTTTTTTTGGAGTCAGACACGTGTGCAGCCAGGTGATTGATACCGCGAAGAAGGCTTACAATGACAGAGTGACCAATAAGCTCCTTAAGTGCCCAACTGGTTCGCGTCCCTTCTGGTCAATGGTAAGGGCTGTTAACAATAACTTCGCTTCCTCCTCTTCCCCGGTGTTGGTGGCAGACAGCGAGACGTTGGTCACAAATTCAAAGGATAAAGCGAATGTGTTCGCGAATTCAAACCTGGATGCCGGTCTTTTGGAGCCACCTGTGATCGCGGTGGAATGATCTTCCATGGCTGCGAGATTTTGCCCGCGTGTAGGAAGGCAACCGGCCCGGGCGGAATACCAGCAATAGTCCTTAAGAACAGTGTTCCAGAACTATCGCCGGTTCTTGGCAGACTCGTTCGCTTATCTTATATACAGAGGACATTTACTACCTGGTGGCTCGAGTTTAGCCAATCCCAATGAGGGGGAAGTAATGTCTCCCACAAAATTACCAACCGATAGCATTACTGTCTGTGTTGTCTAAAGTGTTGGAAAGGGTCATCAATGCCGAATGAATCAAGTATTTGGAGTTTTGATCCTTATAATCGATATATGGACATTTCCGATTGGGGCATGGTGAGCCAAGGGCGGTCGCATTGGATATCTTAAAGGCTTTTGACCGCGTCTGACACATTGCTGAGCAAGCTTCGTTCGTATGAACTTTCCCAGCGGCGTTGTAACTGGACGAAGAGCTTCCTCGAAAATCGATCGATCCGGGTTCTTGTGGACGGCGAGTCTTCCGATCTGTATCGTTTCTATTTTTTATATTAGGTTCTATTTTGGCTCCAACCTTGTTTTGCTTCACATGAATGATCTGTCTAAGTCAACGGATAACAAAATGTTTAGTTTTGTGGATGATTGTGCGCTTGCCTCTTTTTCGAGTGATCGGTCGATTAGTGAATCAACGTCGTACCAGCTGAGATGTGGCAGATCGACTCTCTGAATCGGGATCTGGATAGGGTCCTGCGGTGGGGAAAGGCTAATCTCGTCGACTTTAATGCAACGAAGACACAATATTCACAAAAAAAGTGGATCATTGGTTCCAGAGCTGATGATGAATGGCTAGGTCCTCGAATCTGTCGAATCTGGGGAAAGCTTGAAGTTGCTCGGCGTCACGGTCTGTGAGATTGTATCGTGGCATAAGCACGCGTCGAACATCGCCAGGTCCGCCCCAGGAATGATGAGTATCTTTTTAGAGCCAAGAAATATTTTACTCCGGCTCAACTTTTTCTCCTGTATAAATCCCAAATTAGACCCGCGGTTGGATATTGCTCCCTTGTTTGGAGTTCCATTCCTGAACATGCTCTCAACATACTTGAGAGCCTACAGAGAGGAGCGATACACCTGATCGGGGCTACAGTCGCTATCACATCGGAGACGCGTAGCTGACCTGTCTGGATAGTCGAGACATCTACAATTGAAAGATATGGACAGTAAAGAGCTGTCGCTTTTGATTGCGCCTGGCAGAGGACCTTACTAAGTGGGCTTCATTTTTATGGGCTTGGCGACTGGGGGGAGAGTTGCACAGAAAATCAATAGATAAGGTTGTTGTAGATGGGAACTATTCGTATAGATT
The DNA here is from genome assembly GCA_963931805.1 of Microdon myrmicae. Classification (NCBI taxonomy): domain Eukaryota; kingdom Metazoa; phylum Arthropoda; class Insecta; order Diptera; family Syrphidae; genus Microdon; species Microdon myrmicae. The sequence continues at coordinate 84,745,711 of OZ007496.1, forward strand.
TACTGTTAATTCCGAAGTGCCTCAGGGTTCCAATTTAGCATCAATCCAATTTCTGCTTCATTTTAACGATCTGTTAGCATCAATGGGTAAAAACTGAGTTTAGCCGACGAAAGTACTCTGATTTTATTATTTTCGAATCATCGGTCGTTTAACGCAACAACCAACCAACTGAGATGCAAAAGGGTGGACTCCTTAAATTGCGATCTTAATTGCCACGGGAAAAAGACAATTTCACTCATTTAATGCAACGAAGACACAATATAGAACGTTTCTACGAAAACGGATCGTCAGAAACAGAGCTTATGATGAACAGCCAGGTTTTGGGAAATTATGAATTTCCTTAGCCTCACAGATAATGCAAATGTAACGGGGGTGAACATATGTCGAATATCGCCAAGTCCGTAAGAAAGAGACTGAGCCATCTGTTTAAAGCTAAACGATATTTTACTTCGTCCCAACTCCTTCTCCTGAACAAATCCCAAATCGGGTCCGTACTTGTATACTGCTTCTAAGTATATCCTTGACCTAGATGAGAAACCTTAGCGAACAGTAATCCACTTGACTAAAAACGTAGCACCAACATCACCGCTACAGTTACTATCACATCGAAGGCAAACACTTCCCACCAATTCCTTCGTAGATTCGATTCCTCGATGCTATAACTCCACTATACAAGGTCCTATTGGGTTTGCTGTGTAAAGTAGAATACCCGAAGAGTCATTATTTATAATTCATAAACGCTTGAATCGAAATTAAATACTATATCCATTTAGTACTCGTAATATATTTATCATCATCATCATCATCATCGGCACTACAACCGGGATCCGGTCTTATTTAGCAAGTCTCGAGACCTGTTAAATTTTCCATAATAATTTATTTTTACGGGTAATATATTTATAGTAATTTTATATTTGAGCTATGTAATATCTAAATGATTATTATTATTATTATTATTATTTATTATTATTTATTGGTCTGTAGGAACCCGGAAGTTCATGACCTCTCCGACTCGGCTTCGCCATCGTTCCCTGTCCTGGGCACTCTCCTTCCACGCTTGACCATTCGATCCGATCTCCTCAAGGTCAAACCTAACATTGCCCTCCCATCTCCGTCGCGGCCATCCTACCGCTCTCTTTCCCGTTGGTCTACCGTCAAGAATTCTATGCACGGTCCTATCGTTCCCCATTCGCGCCACGTGTCCGGCCCATTTTAATCTTCGCAACTTGATTATATCTAAATGATATGTGTAACCAATTTTACCATAACAATTGTTTGTTTTAACAGAAGCAATGTTCAAACCAACACAGCTCCTCCGGATAGACCGGAACGTAAACAATCATCGAACTCAAATAGCAGTGACTCTTCTTCAAGAAGATCGATCACTCCCACGAAAAAAGTATCAACATCATCCTCTGCGTCTTCATCTGGAACTAAAGCATCATCTTCGACTGATACTTCATCAAATAATTCAGTTTCAAGTTTATCATCAAAATCTTCCCACAAATCCCAAACAAAGAAAGACTCTGATAAAAAGAAGGCCTCCGACGACGTTGAATTCATGCTAAAGATCAAGGCCAATCAAAAGAGGGCATCCGGAAAGTTCAATGACAATACCTCAATGACAACAGAGACAACAGGAACAACAATGATTGCCGCACCAGAACACGAACTAAAAGAAGAAATAAATGCTCTCAGGTCAGAACTTGATGTTATGAGATCAAGAGCCGAGCGTGCTGAGCGCGATAAAAGTGATATTTTACTTAGAAGATTGGCTGCAATAGATACGGGACCGAACAGAACTGCAGCGTCAGAGGCCCTTAGCCTCCAACAGAAAGTTAACGAACTAAAATCTCAGCTTGAAAAAGTAAACGACGAAAAGAGAAATTCAAACGCCCGTCTCAAGGAGTTGGAAAGTGGTCCAAAAAGTGCGGAGTATGATTTGAGGCGCAAACTTCAAGCCGCTGAACAGTTATGTGAAGAATTAATGGAGGAAAATACCGCTGTTAAGCGCGAGGTGAGAGGACTTGAAGCAGAAATGGAGGAAATGCATGATAGCTTTCGTGATACACAAGCAGAAGTCAATACTTCCCTTCAAAAGCAACTTGAGTCTACAACAAAGAACTGTCGAATCTTAAGTTTCAAATTGAAAAAATGCGAACGCAAGATTGAAATATTGGAGCAGGAAAAGGAGGCTCAAGGCAATGTAGACACGGTCGCTAAGATCAAAAAGTTGGAAGAAGAACTAAGGTTTGCCAATGAACTGGCTCGAACGTTACAGGTAATGCCCTATTTACAGGTTCTACAAATACTAATCACATTGCCATTTAGGCTGAAGCTGAAAACCTAAAACACCCGAACAAGAAAAAACCTCCGATGCTTGGAGTCATTGGAAAATCAACGTCAGCAGATGGAAAAATCACTCGAGAATCTCTCACGAGAGGTGGATCACAAGAAGATCCACAGCAACTTTTAAGAGACCTTCAAGACTCAATCGAAAGGGAATCCGACCTCAAAGAACAATTGAAATTTTCTGAACAAGAGGTAAGTAACCAAATACTTTATTCATATAATTCACTAACTTACAGAATGCAGAATAAAAGACTTCGCCAGCGTCGCGGAATTCTCTCCCGATTCAATCAAGGATCTCAAACCGATGATCTACTATTTCTACAATTTTCCTGTTCCACTCAAACCAAAAGCAATTTCATTGAAGTGGCTACTTGGACTGAAACGTCAAAGCCTATTGAATCCTCTGTCCAATGCGTGGTGGAGGTATCAAACGCCGAAACATCAACTGAGAGTACACCGAAAGTTGATAGAGATACACAATATGAGTTAATCGTTAGTATCGACAGGGAGACTATAATAGGGCGTAGTTTTACCGACCTGACTATGGATTCACAAAGCACTGAAGCTACACCAAACGTGTGTGCGTCTACTGGAACACAAACCATATCCCGAAACATAGACTCTACTTCAGCAGAAACTCAAACTGAAATGGAAAGTCGAGGACAACTTCCGACCGCGGCAGTTAGGCCACAAATGAGAAATCACCTCATGAACATGTTGCCTCTGTCGTTTTTCAGGCAGAATATTTTCTTCCCGTCACTGATAACTCCTGCTCTTCTGTTCGACGCAGGTATATCCTAATGAATTTTTAAGTATTGTTGTTATTTACCGGCCCGCAACTGTAAATAAAAGAATCAATGAGGATTCAAGTACTGAATGCGATCGTCAGTTCTGCCAACCCAAAAATGATTGATAAACCTAAGAATTGCCATGTTGTCGCATGGAAAATGAACTCTAACAAATACTTGTACCAACTACCAAAACACGGTTTTCTAACTAAACAATTTATGTTCTATTTCAGGCTGAAAATTTAAGGAAGAAACTTGTACGTTTCGAAGATGAGAATGAATCTATGATGATGCAGTTGAAAAAAATGGCATCACGCTCGAGAAGTACGAACACATTTCCCACCTTCTGGCTTTAACCGAAAACATAATTTTGCATCTTGCTTACATTCACCACTAACGGTCTCACTTAGAAATCAAAAAACTTCTTGCTTCCTGACATTTCCCATTTATGCCATTTTTTCCAGCTGCATATCTCTCTCTAACTTAATTAAACCTACTGTCTTAACCATACCTAAGATCTTCGCCACCCGATAATCGCATGTACACATGTATATTTCTGGAATTTCTAACTTCTTTGGTGTGTACCTAAAACAGATCATTGCCTCCTAATAATTTTTTAAAATATTCCATCCAATCATCAGGTCGAAAATTGAGTCCCACCCCGAACCGTCTGACCCCCGAACGAGCAACAGGTGAGCGTGACGAAGGTATCTCTGACGAAGATGATGCAACAGAGCTAAAAATACTTCTAGACTTAAATGAGCAGGAAGCAGCTATCCTTCGCCTTAAAGTCGAAGATCTTGAGAAACAAAACACCGACGTTAGAACACAACTTAAGGAACTTCAAGAGAAATTCAAAAATACCGAAGGTAGTCGAAAGTTTTCAGGATTCTTTGGCACAAACACACAATCGGATAAAACAGTGAAGACACTGAACGAAGAGCTTAACACTCTTCGAAAATCGTTAATCGAAAAAGACACTGTCATACAACGGCTTCAAGCAGAAGTTAGTGCTGCTAAAACCAAAAATTCGTCATCCTCCGACTTGAACGTCAGAAAACAGCTGGACTCCGTTGAACAAGAGGCCACAATTTTACGATCTAAAATAACATCTCTGGAAACTGAAAATGAAAAACTCTTAAAGGAGAACAAACGCATGCAACTACAATCGCTGCGCAAGCCCTCAATAAACGATTCTGAAAAATCGTCTGGCGAAATTGTTAAACTAAAAGAATCACTCGGGGCAGTTGAAAAAGAACGGGACGAACTACAAGCCAAGATTAAACGCATTTTACAGGAGACCGAAGAAAAACTGCCCAACCGAACACCACACAACATAACCGATCTGACTCCGAAAAATACCCTTAAGAGATGGGTCGGCGATTTAGAGGATGAAATCAAGGAAATGAGAGCAATCATACTGAACAGTGGAGCAGATAAAACCTCGAGACTGGAGACTGAAAACGCATCACTTAAAAAAGACTTAGAAAACGCACAGGAAAAGCTAAAGGCAGCAGAATCAGATTTAAGTAAGAGTTCAGTTTTATATTTGTTTTACGGAAACCGCAACATGATACCCTCCTCCGATCTCTTACAGAGAAATTGAAGGTGACTTCAAGCTCGTCTGTTAAAGCTTCCGACCTAAAGAAGGCAGAAGACGAAACAAAAAAACAAAATTCAAAAATAAGGGAACTTGAAGATAAAATCAAAAAGCAGGATGTACAGGTAAATGAAAATTGAAACAATTCTTCAAATCTGTACACACAATTCCTTTAAATATAGGCGTGTGTGTTGTGTCAACTCATTAAGTAAGAATCCTTCTATTAGGGTCTTTATTTAAACAGTGGGTTCCCAGGTTTTTTTTTGGAATTAATAAACAGCCAAATATTATAACATGGCTTACTCAAAACTACTGGCACATATCGAATATGATTTTCTTTTTAATCTGTACGAAATTAAAGAATTGATAATTTACTTATGTTGCGGATTCGCTGGATGCAACCAGTGAATTCGCAATTGAACGCAACCATCGCACCCAATAACAACTGTCAACAACTAACACACATTTTTTGTTGTTCTGGTTGTCAAGGTGACATAAAACTATTCCGTGTTTTTCTTCCTTCGTTAGCTGCTAGCGACCACAGTCGCAAATTAATTTAATCAATACATATCAAAGCAATCGTTTGAAGTAAAATAAAGATTGTGACTCAAGTTTGAGTCTTAAGTGTGAAATAGTTTGCTATTGATTTATTTTCTACGATTGTTAAGCAGGGCTGTGAGACCATATGCTTTGAGAATATTTCTGGGTGCTGCTTCTCCAGCCCGTGGACCACGAGAGCTGGAGGATTCTAAAGTCAACTAGGTACTCATTTCCTTTTAACCTATTTACAATCAAATTGCTTTCAGTTAGCTGCCCCCAAGATTATTGCACACCAGGAGCCACCACGGTTCCTGACATTTTGTATAGTTATTGACATTCAACGGAACATCGTTGCACGCCACGAGAGCTGCTCCTTGTTCCTGACGCCAGCAAATCAGCCCACAACAAACTCTATTGTTCGTGGAAGGTGTGTTCGACCCATGTTGACACAACTTATTTTACTTATTCAATGTTGACTTTTAGCCGTTTTGCAAATGAAAGTTATGGGAGAACTCATGGTTAACTTTTCTTAGCGCATAGTCAGAGATGTTACATAATTAATAATTCGCAAGAGTTTATTCACCGTAATGGGCGGGGAAATGGGAAGATGAGGATGAGTGTGCGACCGAAAATGGGCATTCTTGGGGGGAGTACCTGTTGTTGGGTAGGAGTGGGTCAGAAGAGAATTCGAGACAGTCGAATAATATCTAGAAAGTGGTTGTCATCTGAGTACAACAGTTGTCGTGAAAAAGAAAAAAAAACTGCATGTGTTAAATTAACTGAAGCATTTTTTTTTTTTTACACTAACGCGCGCACAAAAGGGATTTTGGGCCCTTAAATGTCAGAGCACAGTGCGAGTGGATGGAGAGGAAGTGGATAAGGAAAGGAGGTGTCGATGTTTACTGATCTTGAATGTCTGGAAATCACAACGGCCAGGAAACACATGATCAGCAGAACATTCCACATTCGCGTGGTTCGTCTAAAGATTGACTCTCTATGTTTATTTCTGGCTCTAAAGTCCACTTTCAACGTGAACGGATGGGCATTCACAGATTGACGGGTATCGCGGGAAAATGTCTGAAGTGGCGGGACACATTCAGCAAGTTCATTTGAGCAACGACCGTGATAATACCTATAGAAAAGAGATATGCACGATACGTTGCGCCTGTGTTCTAACGACGGAATTGATCGACTTATGACTGAGTCCCCAATAAGTTTCACTGCTCGTTGTTGCATCCTGTCGAGCACATGTAGGGCCGTTTTGGATGTCTGGGGGTTCTTCTAACCTACCTAAAGACCCACCCATCTGTGGGGCGGAAGTATTGTGCCAGACACGGACACTCGGTTCACTTCCTCCTCCATCATAATTTAATTAATTGGCCCGTCGTCGCAACTAGAGGAAACACAAAAGTTCCGAGGAAATCGCTCGAAAACTGCCACACAACGTCCACAGAAACAGGAAAGACGAAAGGAAACATTGGTCACTGTTATTAGTGAAAGGTTTTTTATTTATCTTTAATTATTAAATGATTGGCAGAAAAAAATGGAAAAACAAACTACTTTAAAAGGCACCACGCACTGCAACACAACCGATTATTTTTTATTATCGCTTCCCTGTGCGCACCAGGGTAGCGATGGAACCGCGACCCGCTCGGGTCGAAGGATGGAATTTGACTCAACGATAATTATTTCATGCAGAGATCACTCGCTAATCTTGATCATGGTGGTATGTGTGAGTGAAGATCACATTAGTTTATTTTTCATAAACAAGGCCATAGGAATAAACCTGAAACTCAACGACGGAGCATAATGGGCATCCCAGGGATGTGTGTTTGTTGAAACAAACGAATCGCGTCTCGTCGGATGCTAATGGCTTTGTATTTGTTTATGCATCTAGTTCGTAAGGGACAAGATTCGGCGAATCAAAGGACAAGGGAAATATGACCTAATGTATAGGTCGGTAATGAGGGTCGGCTAGATAAATAGCAGCCGCTCATTAAATAGAAAATGTGATTCGGATACCTAAACGATATGAATTGTCTATGGTATGCATTGCAGCTGTTACGATAGCCGCAATGCCGATGCACATGGTGCTAATAGGTTTAAGACGCGAGATGCGTATTTGCTTTGGTTTGCACATTGTGCGAGTCAGAGAATTTTATTGCTGGAAGAAAAACGTCGCCAGCTAAATGTATACATAAGGAAGTTTATCGTATACATGAATGAAGCTGGGAATAGGCGACGCAATGCTAATTATCCCTGGCTGGAATGGTTACATGATATGTGAACCGAGGGTTTTTCTTTTCAGGACTTTTATGATGAGGAAATTAAGAACTCTTACAGGGGATTTGTAAGCGAAGGAATACTTGAAAAGGTAAGAATTCTTTTGCAGGTACTTTTGGGTTATAATAATTGGATCTGTTTGATGCGTGAAGCATTTAAGATGCTAATGCGAATTGCATTAGCGAAAGCTGGTGCAGACCGGGTTGTGGTTATGGGGGTTTTTTCAGGAAGGCGAGCCGTGGGATCTGGCGGGACCGCCACACATCTATCTTAATCAACTCCCCATCCCTCACCTAGAGATTATTAGCTTAAATTAGCAAGTCGCTTGCTTGTATAGCTGCATGACTAATTGCATGATCCGTCGCCTTATCGAGGAACGATCATCGCACCGGTAATGTCTAAAGATTGCTGTCTAAACAACGAACAGCCACGATCCTCACGCTGGCTATCAAACAGAACGTTTCTGTATACACCATGTATAAACAGAAGAAACTATTTTGGCCTGCACGGCAACATTCTCTAGCATAAACGAATCGCTAGTATAAACATAGCAACCTGTTTCGGGCGCTATTGAGCTACCATTCGTTTGCACAGCTGACCTGGTCGAACTCCCTTCGTCACATCCAATTTCTGATGCAATTCCGTTGATCCAAATACAAGCTGGGTAAGTGTACGCTTGCACATCTACAAGCCAAATTCCCCATGATCGGTCGCCCAAACCGATAAACGATCATCGGATAGGACACGACCCATGATTGTTTATTCAAACAATCCCATCAATGGTCATGCCCTATGATTCTTTCCCAAACCAAACATGCACCTATGGTATTTTAACTTCTTTGATGTCTTTCGTCATGCACCGTCATGGGTACTGATTCACGAACTGTCCTCGAAATACCAGTTAACAGTCTATTAAGTGCATAACTATATCACCCGCGGTTAACAGTTAACAAATAGGCAGTAAAACGCACGGTCCAAATTAAATAAAATCTCTTTATTGTAATTAATTGAATAAAAAAAAAAGTAATTATTTGTTCTTTGAAAAATGACATAAGCCGGAACAAATTGTGCTGACACTTCTTTACTTAAAACTGGCGCATAGAATATTTACTTAATATTTTAATTTGATGGTACGACCGTACAATGAGGCTACTAAAACTCGACTCTTGACTCCCTTTTTTCGTTTATTTAACGTGGAGGCCAGACTTGCCTCCACGGAATCCAGAACGCAATTGATTATTTTATCCGGAGTGACAGCATACCGAAACTCTCATTCATTGCCCCGATGACCATATAAGGGATGATCACGGAAAGGATGTGCACACACACAGATGAGGTTACATCGCACTCTCATGTTGTGTATGAGCAAGCGGACCGTGGATACAATATTTTTCCTAAGGGGAACATAAGCTGATGCAAATATCTCTACATAGGGATTAAAGTGCACGATCAGCGAATGCATAAAGTATTTATGCTGATCGTGCACATGTTGGTAGCATCTCCACGTAGTCGAATTGTCGATGGTAGTTTTCCATTTTGAGAACTCGACTTGCCTGGGCGATCAGCCATATACCTTCATGTATTTGTCGGTCGGATTACCGATCGATGTAGGCATATTTGCAAAGGGAAAAGCCAAAGCATTTCCTGCAGGTGTGCTGCTGGCGCGTAGAGGTATATCTCATTGATATAGTTCGAGCAATGTTGGTTGCTAGGTGATGCAACCAAATTGCCTTTATGTGTGGAAGATACCTGTTACATGATGGAAATCGAACCGAGACATGTTCAATGGATTGGTTCGGTTCATGTTGGTAGCGTGGTCATGCAACCAAATTGCCCATAAGGAACATGCCTGTTTGGTGCTGATGGATTTAGCATCAGCAAATATTATGATTTTATGCGTTTTACGGCTTTCTGGTTCAACTATAAACAGGTGAGTACTTGCTTTCCAGGTTTCTGTATGCCCTAGGTGGGAGTTTTTACATGGTGGTGGGAAGATGATTGGTGGCGTTCAAGGGAACCGACACACACTCATCCAGCCTAGTCCCTTGCCATCGTAGGCGAAGTTTCTGTTGACTTAAGGTCAACAAAATCTATCCCCTATCGTTTATGTTGGCAATACAGCCAGCCTCCGTAAACGATCATCTATTTGACCAGCTGCATGTTTGGATTCTTTTCTCAGCACCCTTCGCATTTTCGTTTGTCCTGGCTTCCAGCGAATTGTCATTCACCCAGACCAGTACGGCCACAATGGAAATTCTTCTATTAAAACCCGAATCGATCGCTCATCGGCCGCCACTGGGATGAAATATCGAATTTGTTTTCCACCAAAGCGGAGGGGAATCCACCCCAGTGCAATTAGCGATATGATTTGTCCCCATGGTTCGAGGAGTCAGGTGGTTGGTTCTGCTAAGGTAGCCTTCCCCCCGAGTTTTATCCCGAGTGGAGTCCAGGAGTTGCGCGCAGACCCAGTTATCGTTTCGTGATTGTTTATCACCCTTGCGTGTTAGGTGTGAACTTATTAACATTTGAGAGTGTGAAAACTACTGAAATAAACATTGTAAATAAGAGTGTCACTGTTCTATGTAATCCAATAAGATTGTCAATTTATGTCACATCGTTCATATGAGCCGTATAGATTTTGGATAATAAAGAAACTATGTTCAACAAAGTCAGAGTATTTTTGTTATTTCTCGTTTCTCTTGGGGGTTTTGCCCCTGTCGTGAACAATTTCTAGTGAACGGTAGATGCGGAACTGTGGAAGTTTAGTGAACCTAGCGCCCATGCCGGTGCCCTGAATAAAATATTCCCACAGATGCACCTGACCAAATATGGGAGTTGAACTCCATTTTTGTTAATAGTGACCAGGATGGATGGAGTGAAGTATCTTTTGCATCTCTTAAGGAACCCCATATATTTGGCCGCACTTTTCGCAGCTTCAAATATGTGGTCATTCCAGTTAAGAGTCGAATTAATTCGAGTGCCGAGGATTGATAGTTCATTAGCTTCATCGATGCATAGACAGTATATTTACTTTGGGGCTCGCCCTTGACGACGAGAGGCAGCACTGAGTTTTTTGGGCATTGAATTCTACTCGGTTCGATAATCCCCACTGATATATCTTGTTGAGGTCTGAAGTCAATGTATCAAGTATAAGTTGCTGGTTGGTAGTGACGTTCGAAGAGTTTAGGCGGGAGTGTTTGTATGGGTATGAGAAACTCAACATGCTATCATCAGCAAACGAGTGAATTGGGTTGTGAATAATTGACAAGAGATCATTTATAAAGATGAGGAAGAGAATGGGTGAGAGTACCGAACCCTGGGGAACACCTGCACTAATTTGATGGGAGACAGATTTGACATCATCAAGAACCACTTGGATTGAACGGCCAGAAAGACTATTATCCATTGGATCAGGGATTTGTCCATTCCATATCAATGCAATTTGGACAAGAGGGCTGGATGCCCAACTCTGTCGAGGGCCTTTGAAATGTTACTGTTCCTTAGGTTCGCAGTCTATAACAGATCCGCAAAATTGATCTTCAATATTACGAGGATTGCCTCTTATGTTTCGGGATTTGGCAACCCTAGTGTTGCAATCCGACAATTGACAGCTCTGTCGTATAGTTGGACATTTTTGAGGTTATACGCACTCAGAACGTTTTGACATACGAGCGCAATTTGTGTTGTTTACAGTAACTTAAAAGATTCATCTCGGCCCAAAAATGGAATTAAATCGTCAACATTTTCGTGCGATTATTTTTTACAACTTTCGGCGTGGATTAACTCAGCAACAGTGCATGGATGAACTTAATTCAATTTTTGGCGATGAAGCTCCATCAAGGACCAGTGTTTATCGATGGTATGGTGAATTCAATCGTGGTCGTAGTTCACTCCAAGATGAATTTCGTGAAGGTCGTCCAAAATCAGTTGTTGTTCCGAAAACCATTGATGCTGTGCGCGAACTGATATTGGAAGATCGTCATGTGACCTATCGTGAGATTGAGACAACCTTAGGCGTTAGTGGGACCAGCATACATTCAATATTGCATAAACATTTGACTGTCAAAAAAATTTGTTCGCGCTGGATCCCACACAATTTGTCAATCGCCCAAAAAAAGAAAAAGGCTCGTGTCAATTGGTCGAAAGAAATGCTCAAAAAATACGGTCGCGGTGCTTCGAAACACGTCTATGACATCGTGACAGGTGATGAATCGTGGATTTACGCGTATGAGCCCGAAAGTAAACAGCAGCCGACTGTCTGGGTGTTTCAAGATGAGCCAAATCCAACAAAAGTTGTTCGCGCACAAAGTACTTCCAAGCAAATGGTCGCCTGTTTTTTCGGAAAAACTGGACATGTCGCAACCGTACCACTAGAACAACGCAGAACAGTCAATTCTGAGTGGTACACAACCATTTGTTTGCCAGTTGTCTTCCAAGAAATCAGGAAAACCAACCGCCGAAGACGCATCACTCTTCACCACGACAATGCGAGCTCTCACACATCGGCTGCGATAATTGCATTTTTGAGCACCCAAAACATCGATTTGATGGGTCATCCGCCGTATAGTCCTGACTTGGCACCGAATGACTTCTTTTTATTCCCGTACGTAAAAAACAAACTGAGAGGTCAACGTTTTTCGACACCTGAAGAAGCGGTTGCTGCATTCAAAATGCATGTGTTGGAGATACCTCAATCAGAGTGGCAAAAGTGCTTCGACAATTGGTTCAAACGCATGCAAAAGTGTATAGATCTTCATGGGGAATATTTAGAAAAACAATAAAGTGATTTTCGATGATCAATATTTGTTTTTGTTCTCTAATCCCGAAATATAAAAGGCAACCCTCGTATATTCTCGCACTTTTTACAGCACTAAGACGCGTGTGTAACAACAAATGTACTTACGTTAAATTATAAGAACGGAACTATTAAAAAATACATAAATTAAATAAAAAATAAAGAAACAAGAAATTACCAAATGTGTCCTTACTGCAAACACGTGTTCAGTCCAAACCGAGGTATTGTCCGGTAAGCAGCATTAATTCCAGAATACATTCCCTAAGCGAACGTCGCACCAGGGGCGCAACAAGCAGCAGCTCTACATCGTCACCAAGAACTCCATACGCTGCAGGTAGAGACCACAAAGGATTTCCACACAAGTATCCTCAACATTAATATATATATTTTTAATTATATTGAGTGCAGAAAAAAAAGTGTTACAAAATTTTTTACAATTTGCTTTTCCCCGCCCATTACTATTTACTATACTATTTATTGGCCTGTAGGAACCCGAATGTTCATGACCTCACCGACTCGACTCCGTCATTGTTCCCTATTCAGTGCACTCTCCTTCCACGCTTGACCAGTCGATCCGATCTCCTCAAGGTCAAACCTAACATTGTCCTCTCATCTCCGTCGCGGCCATCCTGCCTGTGTCTTTCCCGTTGGCTTACCGTCAAGAATTCTATGCACGGTCCTGTACCGGTTCTTTAATACATTCCCAAAGAACCGTCCATCCTCTTAAATGAACAACCTTCCAAGTCCACCCTACCTACCTGCAATTTTGGGGCGGCGTAAGCTGCCCTTCATTCTCTTTCACCTGAAAGTTAAATCTTAAGGCATGCATCAGCCCATCTTAATCTTCGCAACTTGATTACTCTCACTATTGTAGGTTTGCGGTATAGCTCTTCTAATTCGTGGTTGTGAAGTTTCTTCCATTGTCCTGCCTCCTCGTGATATTTACCCTCAAAGAGACCCCTTAAAACTTTATTCTCGAATACTCGGAATTTGTTTTCTTCCCGTTTTGTGCGAGCCCATGTTTCGCATTCGGCTCCTCGATAGTATAGTGGTTAGTATACCCGTCTGTCACACGGGAGACCGGGGTTCGATTCCCCGTCGGGGAGCCCCCGGCGCAAGACTAATGACCTTGCCCGGAAAATAACAAATCATTATGGAAAATTTAACAAGCCTGAGGAGTTGCTAAATAAGGCCAAGACCGGTTCCCGGTTGTAGTGCCGATGATGATGATGATGTTTCGCATTCGTATAGAGCAATCGACATGATTATGGTCCTATAGACACGGAGCTTTATGTTACATTATAGCAGTTTGGGTTTCAGCAGTTTACTGACTGCATTCGAACTAGCGTTGCCGGAATGCACAGTTTTGTTAATTTCCTTCGACCTTCCGTTACTGGCCGTCAGTATCGTTCCCAGATATTTAAATTCTTTAACTTTTTCAAATATCTTGCCTCTTACGTTTATATGTGTTTCCTGAGGTCCACCTGTTCTCGCCGTAATCACATATTTTGTTTTGTCTTCATTTATTTCTAGCCCCACCTCTTCTGCCGCTGGCATGATAATTTCACAGTTTTTAGATTTTCGCCCAGAACGGCGATATCATCCGTATATGTGAGCACTTGTGTGATCAAGGATGATCCAGCCACGTTGTCGTCTTGTACCTTTCTGATAACATACTCGAGCACAAGGTTAAAGAGACATGGTGAGAGGGCAGCCCCCTGTTTTAGTCCGTCGCGGATTTCAAATGCTTCTGACAGGTGGTTTGGTATTCTAACTCGCCTTTGTTTTCGTTCATACAAATTTGAATGAGGGTGACATATTTTTTGGAGGCTCCCAACTCAACTACAATATGGTAAAGTCTTTGCCTTGCAACTGAGTCGTAGGATTTTTTGAAGACAACGAACAGTTGGTGAACCGTCTCTCCGTATTCCCACTTCTTTTCCAGCAATTGCCTTACTGAGAACATTTAGTCACTCGTTGACCGGTTCCTACGGAATCTACACTGGTAGTCTCCCAGTATTTCTTCTGTGTGCGGTGTGATTCTCGCCAGTATGACATTTGTTAGTATTTTGTATGTGGCTGGGAGCAATGATATTCCTCTGTAGTTTTCGCAGTCCGATCTGTCGTCTTTTTTGAAAATGGAGACGAGTATTGAGGTTTTCCATTCTTCCGGAGTGACTTCCTTATCCCATATTGTTTTAATCAGTTGGTGGTTCTTTGGCGGATTTGAATGTCGTTTTCAAATGTTTGATGATGCAGTGTTCCGCCGAACACTGTTAACCGCAGAGGAAAATACACAAGCGGAGCAAAACACGGTGGCAAAGGAAGCGACGAACTACCTTTAGGTGAACCAGGTCGGTTTATTTTACATAAATAAAACACGAACTATTTTTAGTGTACACTTTTGTTTATTAACATTGTTTTTAATTCCGAGTTTACATCAAGTCACTATCCGTATTAAGTACTCCTGACGCTTTTACTGTAAGTTAACTTACGAACTTTGGACACACGTTAACTCGCCTTTCTCTTTATTTTTAACTTTTAAGTCGCGGTTACTTCTACTAGTGTATTCGTCTCGCGGTTCGATCTCCTCGGTGGGGTTCACTGTCCTGCTGCTCGACTATGCGATGCGAATCTTCGATATAGACTCTCCTGGTCCTTCGAAAGAGACTTCTCGTCCCGATGGCTATCAAAATCAGACTGTCTCGCTATTCTCCTGAAAAATACCCTGATACAGATCGTATCTGTATCTATATCGAAAAATTTTCTTATTCCCCCTGCTAACAGAATTTCCGAATTTCTGTTAGCAGCATGTTATCGCATCCCGGGGGATATTTCGTAGATTCCTGAGAAGGGGAAAGTCATCTTGCATACATTATTCGTTGGTGATAGCATTTCCTTTTCCACGGCCTTCTGTTTGCACAGAACATCTGGCGCGCAGGCCGGAGATGATTGTTCGGGCGTACAGCCCGTGGTTGCTTGCCTTTTGCAAACACAACCGAAATCCATTAGATCCCTCTAATGGGTGTGAAATTTTTACAAAGGAATCGTGGGACCGGAGTATTTCCTTTGTTGGCGTTGGACTTGTAAATCTTCCGAATTATCTTGTTGCGATAATTACGGTTGTTTACAATTTTGGCAGCGGATAGGCGATATGCTTTCTTGCGTTTAGCTGCCAGCGTATGCATCCGTTGTTATCTATCTACCGAAAATGGTAATTCCTGGTAAACATCGTGCAGATGTTTAAGATGGGAGATCTGTATGCGATGCTTTAGCTGTTGGATTTTTGGGATCTTGCACGGAATTAGAGGTGCTAATTGCCTTTAGCTACCCGAGTATGCCTCTCTGGTTCAGTTAATTTACCGAAGATATAATTCCTTGGAAACATCGTGCAGATGTTTTGGATGGAAGATTTATGGCCTGTAATCTGGAATTGTTTTTGCATACTATGAATGGATGCGTTGACTCGATACTGAAAGTTTTTGAACGTTAAGTTCCTTGTTTTTTTGATGTCGGGTTCAACATTGTTTCAGCTTCCTATGCCCTTGTTACAGGTCTGATTAAGAGCTTTGGGGACACGTGTCTGTGGGCACGTGTAATGGATAAGGTAAGTAAGTTCCTTGAAGGGTTGGAACCTTACCTTGGCGGAATTGTGCGTTCGTAGGACGCTACAGTTCTTTCGAGCGGTTGCGTCTCCTCCATGCTTCATAAGCTCTGACGGTATGCAGTCGACTCCAGGAGCCTTGTTGCTTTTCAATCGATTTATTCCGTCTAGAACTTCGTTGAAAGAGGGATCTGAGGCTCGGCTGTATGTACATCTGGTGCGTTTATTTATGGTTGATGGGTGCGCACATTGAGCTGGTTTTCAAAGTACTGCTTCCATCCTGCCACGATATTGTTTGTTTCTGTCACCAGACAGCCGTTTTCGTCTCGAATTATTTTGGCTCTCGCTTGGTAGCCATTTCTAATTGAGCTTATGCCAGCATACATACTTCTGATATTCTTTGCTCTGCCATTTTCTAGGATTTTATTGATCCGAGTCTTCTCCCATTCGCGTTTTTTTCGTTTGAAAAGTCTCATTGTCTCTTTCCGAATTGTCGCATATCTTTCTGCGTTGTCTTCATCATATCTTTGTAAGTGGATCACTCTGAGGCGTTTACGTTCTTTGATCTTTGCCCTGCACTCATCGTCAAACCAAGGTTTGGACTTAATTGTTTTCTTAAATCTTAATACCTTTTGGGCTGTTTGTTTGATTGTGTCTTCGATCGATGTCCATTTAGTGTCCACACAATTGGGTTCCTCTTCCTCACCGCTCCTATTCTATAGCATGCTAAGTCTATTCGTTAGTTCGTCTTGGTATTCAGCCCTTTTGCGCAGGTCTTTTAGTTTATCAATGTCGAACTTTTTGGTCGTCTCCCATGACTGGTCCATTTCGTTACGCGTTACGTCGTCGGTTGATATCCATGTGGCTTTATGATTTTGCTTGTGCTTGAACATCGTGCTTTTCACTACCAGATCTTTCGACGCTGCGAACATAATAATTCGAATTCCATTATCATTTGAAACGTCGTGTAGACTTTCTTTACCTATAGTTGGTTGGAAGATATCTTCGTTTCCAATTTTCGCGTTGAAGTCCCCGAGGAGGATTTTAATATCGAATGATGAGATCCCATCAAATACTTCCTCTAGGGTCTCGTAGAACGTGTCTTTCGTTTCTTCGTCCGTAGATTCAGTTGGGGCGTGTACGTTTATAAATACATAATTGTATCATGGGCCCTGTACTTTTAGAACCGACATTCGGTCATTAATAAATTTCATATCTTTTGCATGGGCCATAATCTTCTTGCTTATGATGAAGCCGGTTCCGAGGTTATGTGTATCGGTACGTCCACACGCCAGTCTAAACCCGTTGGTTTCGATTGCTTGGTGTGGGATTCGTTGTACATCAGTAAACTACCGTACACTGAATTTGCCTCAGTTAATAGTTGCAAAAATGTTCGTGTATTTAAAGGGCGTGCAGATATAAAATGGACTTATTGTGTAACAAGAATCATAATATTGTCCAGAGACTTTAAGCCAGCCTTTGCAATAAAAGCCTACTGATGTATGATACAATGGAAACCCAGAATTTGATGTCCAACGAGCTGGGCAAACAAGCTCACAAACCCAATTACCTCACCAGTCATATTGCGAGCACAATCAGTCGTTACAGAAACAATTTTGGAAGAATCTATTTCTTTTTCAGCAAGTCCATTTACAACTGCAGTGTGAATATCTACTCCTTTTGTTGTTGTTGCTATCGATGTTAAACTGGCCATTCCTTCTTTGATATTATTTTCAACAGTGTAACGAACAAAAATTGCTAGACGGGTTTATCCAGTTATGTCAGTGCTGTCTCGTGTCTTAGTTAGAAATGGTCTACAACACAAAGTCGTTTACAGTAGAGACGTACGAGGGTTACTGAAAAGTTTCCGACCCCAACGTGATGATAGCAGCACTCGTCAATAAAAGCGAATGTAGTTGTGCAGCTTTTAACAGTTACTCACCAAAATTTCAGCCATTTTGGACGCGTAGTTTTTATTTGACAGTCGTTTGAGTGAGTCGATGTGAGTGTTTTTATGAAAATGGACAAATTTGAGTATCGAGCTGTCATTAAAGTTTTGTTCTTGAAAGGCAATACGCCTACGCAAATCAAAGATGAGTTGGACTCTGTGTATGGGGACGCTGGACCATCATTTACCACGGAGAAATTTTGGGCAGCTGAATTCAAACGTGGCCGTGAGAGCTTGGGAGACGATAAACGTTCGGGACGTCCAAAAACAGCAACAACTGATGATAACATCGCTTAAGTTCACCAAATTGTGCTAGACGACCGCTGAATTAAAGTTAGAGAGATAGCAGAGGCTGTGAAAATGTCCAAAGGACGTGTTTGTCACATATTAAATCAAGGCTTAGGCATGAGAAAGTTGTCCGCGCGTTGGGTGTCGCGTTTGCTCACGTTAGACCAAAAACGTGTTCGAATGTTTAGGCGCAATAAATGCGAGTTTTGGGCAATAAATGCGAGTTTAGGCGCAATAAATGCGAGTTTTGGGCCGATTAAATCTGTTGATGAAATTTATACACCATTATACGACCGAAACAAAAATACATTCAAAACAGTGGACAAAGTGGAAATCGTCTCCAAAAAAAACAAAAACTGTTTTTTCGGCTGGGAAAGTGACGGCGACTGTTTTTTGGGATAGTCATGGAGTTATCATTACAGGAACATACTACGCATCATTACTTGACCAACTGAAGGCAGAAATTGTGAAAAAACGGTCACATTTGCATAAAAAGAAAATGCTGTTTCAGCAAGACAACGCGCCGTCTCACACCTCAGCGGTTGCCATGACGAAAACCCACGAATTACGGTTTGAATCGCTTGACCATCCACCTTACTCACCAGATCTAGCCCCAAGCGACTTCATTTTGTTCCCTGAGTAAAAATTGCAGTCGGAGGACAAAGGTTTTCGTCAAATGAGGAGGCAATCACCTTCGTGAACAATTATTTTGCAGAGAAAAACCCCGGGACGGATTAGAGAGATGGGAGCATCGCTGGGAGAAGTGTGTAGAGTTACAAAGAGTCTATATAGAAAAATGTAAACACATTTTAAGAAAAAATGTCTTGTATCTTTGTTAGATTGGAAACTTTTCAGGCCGTCGTATATACCTTATTTGCATAGTCGCCTTGTTCTTGTACGTTTTAGAAAGCTACAAATATTTCCAATTGGGGTATTTTGTAGCGTTGGTAACATTTTTTTATTTTAAATTTATTTGTACATACACAGATTGTTACTATGTAGATGTTGTATTCCAGAATACTACCCTTATTCGCTTTAACACTAATCTCATGTCCTTTCTAACACAACCTTTAAAACTACATCCTCACATATCTTACATTCTCATTTAATACATTTCATAAATAAACAGACACAATATTCTATATCCAGTCACTTACAGCACATTTAAAAACATGCCCCTTTTCATAACAAGCACATTTTTCATTTCAAAACATAGCCACTTTGATTTTCGTTCAAAGTTTATTCAAAATTTTAAACAGAGACTTCTGGATTGTTTTGTTCATTTTATACGACACAGTTAGTTGGAACAAAATCTTCTATAAAAACGGGAAAATTTATATTGTAAAAGTACTTCAAGTTAGAGCTCAGCTTGAGATAGCTGAGTTCTATAAAATAAAAATAAAACTAATAATTATTTTAATAAAGAAAACTTTAATTATTTTAATAACCCCCACGGTCTTCCCTCGAAAAGAGGAAGCACGGTGCTGGAGACGTAACATAGTTACAAGGTAAAATGATTATGCATAGAAGCATAATATATGTTTAGTTTAGATTTTGTATATTAATTTTTTAAATTGTCTAAATAAAATTCGGAAACGCCTATATTTTTATGAATTTTTGCTAATTATAAACTGTCCGGCACGCCAGCAACGCGATAAGTAATATTTGTAATTTTCTGGCACGCGCACATAAAAAGGTTCGCCACCACTGTTCTAGGCAATTAACTTATAAACAGGCTTCTCAGCCTTTCTCGTGTGACCAGCGTTTAGTTTATAGAACTTTAATCATATATGTTATTCTATAAAATCCCTAAATTCTTCTTCCTATAATACAGATAAAAGAGGTTGAATCCGCTAAAACTGCCATAGAAAGTCAAGCTAAAAAGGATAAGGAAAAACTCAGCAACCTGGAAAAAGACTACGAGAAAGAACGCAAGGATAAGGATAAACTTGAAGGGAAAGTTGCTCAAATCGAAACGGAATTTACTGCGGCTAAGAAATCTGCTGACAAACTCAAGGCGACACTAGAGAAGGAAATCAAAGAACTTAAGTCGAAATCTGCAAATTCCAGAGTCGATGCAAGCTCATCAAGGCAAGTGCAAGATTTGAAAAAACAACTTGAAGACCTTCAAACTGAACTAAAGAATGAACAGAAAAAGTATTCTGATCTCAATGCTCATTGGGAAAATCTCTCCGAAGAAACAGTCCTTATGAGAGCTCAACTTACTACAGAAAAGGACAATCTAAAAGCTGAGCTCACAACTCTCACTCAAAAACTTTTGCTATTTGACCAAATGAAAACTGAGAAGTTTGATATATCTAAGAAACTCAAAGAGGCCCAAAAAAAGATTCAAGATCTCGAGTCGAAGCAACTAAAGGTTGGAGCTGCAGAATACGAAAAGACATTACTAAAGAATACAATCGCAGAAAAAGAACAAGAATTTGATCGTCTGCGAAGAGAGAATGAGATGAACATTGACTTGATATTCCAACTTCGCAAGGATAATGATGATCTTAATCAAAAGCTAAATGATTTCAATCGCGTTGAGCAAGCGCAACTATCGCTCAATGGGCACAATGCTACACTCCAAAATGAAATTAAATCTCTCCGAATTAAGTAAGTACTCAGCCGCCCCCTTCTGAGTTATCTGATTTCATTTCACTCTTTCCGATTATCTTCGTAGATTGGAGAACTCAGAGCTTAGCGCAAAATCGGAGGTAGCATCAACAAGGCTACGATATGAGCAACAAGTGAAGACATTAAGTGCAGAGATGAGTTCAATGCAGGTATGGAATATAGTGCCAGTCATTTGATGCCATTTAACATGTCAGATATATGTTTTGTTCTTTTAGAGGCAATGTGAACGATTCAAGAAAGACCGTGACACTTTCAAGCAACTACTTGAATCAGCTCAGAAAAAGATTGGAGATCTCAAAGCTAACACAGGGCGTCAGAGTAGAGGATCTATGCACAGCAGTGATGACGATGATAAGAGTAAAATCGCCTACCTTGAGCAACAGGTGAGTTTTATTATCACCCTGTGAATTCCAAAATCATAAGGGTATTAATAACCCTTTGACCAACCTTCTACGTGCAGTTGCTTACATCGCTGAGACATGCCCTCGTTTGCATATAAGTTCAATTGACAACTCAATGCGACTAAGGCGCTTGGAAAGCACAGTTTTCATTTATCCTTAGGTTGTAGTGTCTTCCTTTTTTAATTTAACTTCCATTTTTATAAAAAAAAATATTTATAAACATATCCATTACACCCCACTCCATAGATTGGCTGTCTCGAAGATCAGCTATGTGAAGCACGACTGGATGTTAGCAAATATAAAACTGAACTTGTGTCCGAACGTAGCGCCAACGAGATAAAAATTGCTGAGATGCAATCCAAGCTAAATGAATTTGAAGAGGATCGTGTGATAGGTTCGGGTCGTACTAAAATTCCCGGTATGAAAACTAAACTGGAGTTGTCATGGCAGAAAGAGCGTGAAGACCAACAACGTCTCCTGCAGGAAACTTCAACTTTAGCCCGAGATCTAAGGCAGACCCTTTTCGAAGTTGAACGCGAACGAGACAAAGAACGCCTTGAGTCAAAACGGCGAACTGATCAACTGAAACGTAATACAGAAGAGGAACTGGAAGAGGGAAGAAAAAAGATTGCTGAGTTACAATGTGATCTATTGGAGCTGCGGGACGTTCATGCCAAATTGCGAACGTCTAATGAAAAATTGCGTCGTGAAAGGGAACGATATGAAAAGGAATTGATCAAACGCCGCATGGAGCAAGACGGAGGAGAACGCAAGGTCGGAGCTCTTCTTCAAACTGTCGATGAATTAGTCAAAATTGCCCCAGACCTAAAGAGGGCCGGTAGTTTGCGAGAAACTATTCCTTCGACAAGCAGTAGACAAACTCTTCAGCCGGAATCAGCAAGTCGCCAACGAAGTCGAAGTCCATCCCCTTCGGCAAGTGCAAGTCAAATTACTAGTGTCCTTGCACGTTTGGCAGAGGCTTCTGAAGAATTAAGGAAGTTCCAACGAATGGCTGAAGAAGAAAACGAGCGTATTCGATTGAAAAGAGGCAACTTCAGACGTGCTGCGTCGCAAGAAACAGATGCAGCCGGAAACGGGCCAGTCATTTCCAGCCGTTTGGTGAATTCCAGGCTATCGAGGTCCAATAACGGCAGTTTATATCGAAAGAGTTTATCTTTAGACCAATCGATCCAACAAGATCAGGTAAGAATTCACGTCAAAATATTGAGTACATAACTACTGAGCTTCTCTTTATTAAAGGCCATCTGGCGGCAAGACGATGGAAGTGTATCATCTGTACAATCAATCGATTCAGAATTTGGTGGGCTGATTCGCGATTCTAGTATGGATTCACGGCTGGATTCTCGCTTGTCCGGAGGTTCTACACAAAGTGACGCTCCTCGAGGACCACGAAAAAAGAAACGAACACTTATGGGAAAACTGCGCAGTCTTACAAAAAGCAGTCGCAACTCCGAAAGTGAATTATCCGTAAGGGAAAATATAGTATACAAAAATTAATCAAAACATAATGAGAAGAATTTTCGCCAATTTTTTAGGTACAAGGTTCAGATTCTGATATAAGTGTTGCCAGTGATGCGAGAACAAGTCGAAAAGACCTACGCGGCCGCTTATCAGGAATGTTCCGGAGGTCGGGGTCTACTTCTCGGAGTGAAAGTATGGAGCTTGGTGTTAGCACAAGTCAACCAAGGCCTGTAGCTGTGACAGTTGTAGGCGATGGCAGTGGGCCTGGACCCCATAATCCACCGCCGTCTAATACCAAACCAACTCGAACTGTGAGTCTTGTGTTTTTATAATCCATTTCTGCATATTCTTTGATGTCTTTTATTTCTAGATACAAAAACCTCCAACACCAACCACACCAATCACAAAGAGGCGAATTGTTAAGAAAGATTAGGGCGTTGCTTTTTAAAGCTCCTTTAAACGTCCTGTATTATTCCTCCTTCCATTCATTATGTCACTTGACATATTTTAGTTTTTATTTTTAATTAATTTCTTTTATCAATAAATATTTGATTCGTCACTTGACACATTTCATTACATCGGAATATTGATCTTGAAATTCATACGCAGTGTTTTATCAGTTCAATTATTTTTTCAATTAATTGGAAATTGTTAAAATTGTTATTCTCGGGAAACACCAAGTTTGGAAACTGAAGAACACTAAACACCTGCACTAAAGATCAATGCCGCTCACTCTCTCAGAAACAATCAGCAAGGGTGTCAATTATAGAATGGGATCGTATATCGAAACAGTATCTTCGGGTGAATTTTTTTATATTACATGCGCAAAAGCATAAAGTTTCGTTATAACCATGAATATCAAAAACTCGAGCGAATGTAAGAAAATAGAGAGTATAGGAATAAGTGGAAAGTGGGGGACTTACTACGTAACATCTATGTGCACTGGTTTTGAATGCGAATCAAAAACTCCGTGTATTGTCCCAAAAATAATCATGTAGTTTCGAATAGTCAAAGATTACACTGGCAAGTGAAAATATGGTTGGGTGAAACCTTCCTGGGTGTATCCATCGACTGAAGAACGATCTTCTGTGTTTATCTGCACGTCTGAGCTTAATTTGAAAGGTGATCACATGTGCGCTCTTTAAATTGCCGTAAATATTGAGTTTGTTTTGGTGGGGGCAGAATCTCCATGTTACACGCAACGCCTACCCTCCCCTAATACTCACCTTTTTGGAGCCACACCCACCATTAACAGGATTCACCTTCACGTGAAGCCCCATATGTCGATTACTCCTAATTGTTTATGAGAGCATGCGGAGCCAATTGTGTGGTGCCGTCGTTCTTTTCATTCGATGCATTTCAATGCCACGTCCCAGCCATGAGTATGTTGATGAGAGCATACTGAGCCATTTGCCGCCGTTTTTCTATTCATTTAAATGCCAACAATCGCCAAGGCAGCTACCACCGAGGTAAACGACATCCGTGGGCGTGTTTGCGAAACACCCATTTTTAACCGTACCACGTACTTCGAACTGCAAGTATCATGGACGGTCGAGAAATAAAAATGGTCCTAGCCAGGCAAACGGCCTTACAACGAGAGCTGACCAACCCAGCCAGTGGCAAAAAATGGACAAATACGTTGATGAGTAAAGCCAGGGCGGCATGGACTCAATTCAACGATATTCATCAAGAGATTATCGAGAATCTTACGGTGGATCACGAGTACATCCGCCTTAACACCTGCGAGCAGGTACAACCGATGTACCAGCAACTAATGGCGACAGCGCCAATAAAACAGCAGTCCGAAGGTGCAGACGACTCGGTGAGCAGTCCACGAGCAGACATATCACACATTGACGACAACGGTATCCAAGAAGCCATTAGATGTATCAGACGATACAGGCTAAAAGGGGAAACTCTCAGTCGGACGCTTGATAGAGCACGAACAATGAGAGGGACGATATAAACGCGCTTTCATCAGGAGCTCCAATTCTCAACTATCCAAGGGCTCTGGGCAGGTCTGGAAGAGCTGCATCTACGGATTGGAGAGCTGGTCGACGATCCTGAGACAATAGGATACGACAGCATCACCCACCAAGAACTGGAAGAACAAATCGAGATCTCATTAGTCAATTTACGCAGTTCCCAACATGAGACAAGTCAACAGCAGCAGTGGCAGGTCCCATCGGTACCAAGCGGCCAATTGCCAAAAATCACCATCCCAAAATTCGATGGGGATTATTCAACATTGAGACAGTTTGTCGATCTGTTTGTGGAAATGGTGCATAAACAGCCACTAAGCAACTGCCAAAAAATGTGGTATCTAAAAACGAATCTAACCGGAGAAGTCGAAAGATTGGTCCGACATTTTACCACATCAAACGACCAGTACGATGCGGCATGGCAATTGCTGCAAAATCGGTTCGAGAACCACGGGTTGCTGGTGGGCTCATTGATCAACAAACTTTTGTCCCAGCCACCACATTCAACGACTGGGTCAAACTGTGCGCATATAAAGAACATGCATGACACTACGCAGGAGTGTCTTCTAGGTTTGACGAACCTCGATATCGACACCAGTAGTTGGGACGCTCTCTTGGGAAACATCTTGCTGCAAAAACTGGATCGCAACACCCATTCGTTATTCGAGCAGAGCCTTGCCCAACCCAAGGAAATCCCGTCCATAAAGGAACTGTTGTCATTCCTGGAGAAGGGGCTTCAATCCCTGGAAGCGATCGGATCAAAGGACCCTAAGAAGGATGAGTCCAAATCCCGAACTACCTTGACGTCAGCGGTATCTCACACCACACCCAAGAACGAGCAGCAGTGTGCTGCCTGTGAAAAGGCACGTGCCCTCTATCATTGCCAGCAATTTCAACAACTGACAACGGATCAGAAGATGGACACCGTGCGCAAGGCAAGATTATGTCGCAACTGTCTCCAGCAAGGACATTTTGCAGACAGATGCGTGAGATCCAGATGCAAGGAGCGCAATCAAAAGCATAACACATTTCTGCACCCACAAAACAACACTCAGCAAGCCCCGACTTCGGAGTCGAGTCCCCAACCGCAGACCAAGAACAAGGCGAAGTCAGCATCTCTGGGAGCATCCACAGTGAGCTCGTCCGTCAACAAGCTGACAATCCTCGGTACAGCTCGGGTAAAGCTGACAAGCAACAACGGCCGAACAATCGAATGCCGCGTCATTTTGGACTCAAGTTCACATGTCACAAGTCACAAGTCTCAGTGAGCGAGTCATAAAGAGATTATCATTAGTCACAACCTCTACGCATTTGACTATACACAGCATAGAGCACGTACCACAGATAGCACAACGACGCGTGAATGTGGAGCTCATTTCTACAACAACGAAGTTGTCCACGCGACTCGAAGCGTATGTGATCGGCACAATCAGTTTGCCACAGCCAAGTAAAGAAATCGACATTTCCGCTTGGGAGCTCCCATTGAATGTCTAGCTAGCAGACCCAGAGTTCCAACACCCAGGCAGGATCGACGTCCTGCTGGGAGCCGAACACTTCTTCTCATTGCTATCTATTGGTCAAATTAAACTTGGACCAACGCTTCCAGTGCTCCAGAATACTCGCCTCGGCTGGATTGTCGCCGGACCGACCCATCAACGTCCAGCAGAATTAGCAACATGTAACATGTGTACCACCGACGACGAGAAACATTGGCCACCCGCATATATCAGGTACAAGGACTGCGAAGTGGAGCGCAAACGTACGGCCACAGTCGCTGTGTCAATCGAAGCAGAAGATCAGGCGATCGACCGCATCAACCATAGGAACTCGTTCCAGCGACTCCACCGTATCGTGGCATACATGTTGCGTTTTGGAACCCCGACCCACCGACGAAGCCGTGTCTTCGGATCACTACAACCGACGGAACTCGCCAACGCTCGAGTTAAGATCCTGCGCGCAATACAGAGAAAGGGATTGGAAGGGGAGATAAAACACGTCCACCAGCACGGAGAGCCATCCCGATCGAGTCCACTCATTGCTATGAATCCATTCCATGACTCTGACGGTTTGCTGAGAGTGAGCGGGCGACTTGGATCATCCAACATATCCTATGATTGCAAGCACCCCGTTATTTTACCGCATACGCACGCACTCACAACAATCATCATACGAGAATTGCACGTGGAACATCGGCATATCGGCCCACAAGGATTACTAGCGGTGACATGGCAAAATTATTGGCCAATAAAGTCCAAGAACATAACACGAACCATCGTCCAGCACTGTGTGTTTTGCTCCAGAAGACGTCCAAAATTACTGCCGCAGATCATGGGGAACTTACCCGCCACCCGATTACAGCCCGCTCGTCCATTCTCAAATGCAGGAGTCAATTTTTGTGGATCTTTCCAGACTCATTTTCAAATCAGGGGTAAGCGACCCCAAAAAAGCTACATCGCTCTGTTCTGCTGCTTTGCAACAAAAGCAGTCCACCTGAAACTGGTAACGGACCTTTCAGCAAAGGGGTTCATCGGCGCTCTCAAGCACTTCTCATCCAGACGTGGGAATTGCTCCCACTTATATTGTGACAATGCTACAAACTTTGTAGGAGCGCGAAACCAACTGAGAGAGGTCGGAGAAATGTTAGCATCACAGGGAGCTCTCAATAAGGTGACCTCATCTCTCAGGAACAAAGGAACCCAGTTTCATCTGATACCGGCCCGAGCCCCACACTTTGGAGGAGTGTGGGGGGCGGCGGTCAAATCAGCAAAACACTTGCTGCGATCATCATTGCATGCAGCGTCCCTCACATACGAGAAATTACAAACCATTATCACAGAAGTAGAAGCCATTTTAAATTCCAGGCCTCTTACACCAGTGTCCGATGACCCAAGCGATTTATCGGCACTCACCCCGGGACATTTTCTCATTGGAGAGCCGCTGACCGCCCATGTGGATGCCCACACTGTCCCGCTAGAGGTAAAATTACCCACCCGCTGGAAATTGGTCACACAGCTGAAACATGAATTCTGGAGACGATGGCACGTGGAATACTTACACCAATTACAAGACCGCAGTAAGTGGAAGCAGCGAGTCCATAACATTAACCCTGGGACATTGGTCATCATCCAAGAAGACAACACCCCACCTTTGCGGTGGAAGCTCGGCCGAGTAATCGACACACACCCAGGGGATGACGGCCTGATTCGAGTGGTGGACGTGCGAATATCCTCCGGAGTGGTTCGGAGACCCATTCACCGCCTAGCACCACTGCCTACCGAATACGAAAACTCCAGTGACTCCTCTCTCCCAGCATCTACAGCAGATGAATCACCCAATCAAGAGGGTTTCCCTTACAAACGACGCCGAATGATCAGCGATCAGGATCTTCGGCCCACCAGTCATGCTTCACGTTTGAACTGTTATTCAACGGGGGGAGTGTGTTTATGAGAGCATGCGGGGCCATTTGTGCGGGGCCGCCGTTCTTATCATTCGATGCATTTCAATGCCACGTCCCAGCCATGAGTATGTTGATGAGAGCATACTGAGCCATTTACCGCCGTTTTTCTATTCATTTAAATGCCACGTCATAGCCATAATTTTTGACTGGGCAATAACACAATTTCAACGTCATGCCGCCATCACCACCAACAGGATCTGCATTTGTCCGCAACCGGCAAAATCCAATTACCATCAGCAAACAGCGGAGGTGATAATGAATTGTCGCCAACGCAAAAGGGACCGCCATAAAAGTACTATTTCTGTTTCTTTGTACAGAAATTTGCGTTCCTTTTTTCTTTGTTTCGTTGCATCCGATAATTTGTTGTATAGTCTGTAAATGCCGATTGTCTATCGGGTGTTTTTGTATAACGCTCTGTTAAGAGCAGATAAATGTTCAGTTTTAGATGCTCCCTTTGTTCTTTGTAACATTCAAGTATTTTGTTTCATTGATGTAATAATAATGCTCTGTTGCGAGCATGAATCCTGTATTTAAGTTTTAAATGTAAGAGTATTAGTGTAGATATTTTTGTATATATATAGGATTGTAAGCGAAAAATAAAATTAGAACCCCGGGCTCATATCAGATACATACCCGAATATGGACGGACAAATTGGGACAACTTCAATATTACATTGAACGATAAACTCCACCAATTCTCTCTTCCCACTGACAGGAACCTTACGACGGTTGAGATAAACAACGCTACAAAACGACTTCACGAGATTCTAGTTGAAACCTCGGAGACTCATGTCCCGAAGTACAAACTTGAAAAGACCTATCAGATCCCCCAGGACGACCTCACTCTTCGTCTCATCCGGGAGCGTAAAAAGCTCTGCAGAATGAGATGTCACCGCTTTACGCAAAGGGGACCATTATTGCGATCCATTATTCACAATATTGGTACACTGATAAAACAGAGAATCCAAAACAATCCTACCCGACAATGGAAAGACTAACTAAATGGTATTCAGATGGACCAGAACGTTTATAAAAATGTTAAAAACATATGTGGCACTTCCCGCATCACTGGGCCAATAATGCACAATGGTGTTGTTGTCAATAACGACACCAACAAAGCAAATATCATCGGAGAGACCTTCGAAAACAACCACAAACTTACTCTCCAAGATGGCGACCCGAATAC
Source organism: Microdon myrmicae (assembly GCA_963931805.1). NCBI lineage: Eukaryota > Metazoa > Arthropoda > Insecta > Diptera > Syrphidae > Microdon > Microdon myrmicae. The sequence continues at coordinate 84,775,054 of OZ007496.1, forward strand.
TAATGCAATCGTTAGTTCAGAGGTCCACAGTAAGTTGGACGACTTCAACGAGCCAATTGTTGTCTTTAACCCAACTAACAGTGCATACTTCGATGACACACGTGATAATGGTCACGGTTTCATCACACCAAATACCTTACAGAGCCTGGTTAAATCTCGACACCCTAAGAAGTCACCCGGTATCGACAACATGTCATACCACTCGCTGCGACGGCTTTCTGCCTTATTCTTTATAAAGCTCTCCATTCTGTTCAACCATGCTTACAACATGGGGTACTTTCCCCAAGCTTGGAGGCACGCTATTATTTGTCCAATAGCAAAAGTTGGGAAACCAACGTATCACCCCTCAAGTTTTCGCCCTATCTCTCTTCTCACCTGCATCAGCAAAATATATGAAAAATTCATATACGAGAAGCCAAATAACTTTGTCAGTGCCAGGCACCTAATACCTGATTTCCAATTCGGATTTCGAAGAGCGCACAGCACCACTATGGCTCTCAATTTATTTCAAAACCACGTCTGCGTGCGGCTCTTTAATAAGGAACCCGCCATTGCGGTAAGCCTAGACATTGAAAAAGCTTTCGATACGACTTGGATCGAAGGTCTCGCTTTTAAACTACTTAATACTGGCCTCAGTAGAACGCTATGTAGTATCATCTACCAGTTCGTTCGAAACAGAACCTTCCAAGTTAGAGTGAATGGAAAGCTCTCCCGAACTTTTCACGCCACTGCAGGCGTACCACAGGGCTCCATTCTAGGTCCCATCTTATTCAATATTTACACCTCCGATATTTCTCGCCCTACGCGGATGACGTCCTGGTGTACACGTCAACCAAAGGCCCTAACCTCGCAACAAATCGACTCACCCGTCACTTGGACGAACTGTATCAGTATTACAGTCGATGAAAAATCCGACTTAATCCATCCAAAGCAGTAGCCATAATTCTGAGCAGTAAACACTCCCAACCTGCTTCTCGATATTCACAGAATATTCGAATAAAAATGGGAGATACTACGATTAGACCACAGGACAAGATGAAATATCTTGGGGTCACTTATACCCCAAAAATGAATTTCATCAAACATGTGACCCACATTCTCCAAAGGGGCCTCGGTCGGTCTAAGCAACTGCACAACATCTTGAAGTGGAGGAACAAAGTTGACACCAAAGTTAAGCTTCTCTGCTATAAGCAGCTAATCCGATCTGGAATATCGTACGCCTTTCCCATATGGTCCTGCATATCTTCTGCCCAAATGGCAAGACTTCGGGTTTTCGAAAGGAAACTCCTCAGAAGATGCACCAATCATTCTAGAAGGCCTGACGGTCGTCACTATCCCAACTCTCACCTATACGAAGGCGCCTCCATTACCCCTATCGACGAGTACTTGCTTCAATTAGCATATAAGTACCTCGAAAACATTCAGAACAGAGAGAACCTACTTGTACGGAACTCTTGCGTTCTTGACCCCTCTCTCTCTCGATCTCTTCGGATCAAACCACCACAATTTCTTCTTCAGTAGAAAACTGAAGAAAGCACACTTCCCAACAACATTCCCCTCTATAATAGAGGATTCCTGGACCCATCCCATAGGGTCTACTATTAACAAACCACACACACGAACGCACAGTACAAGACGGCACAAACACAAACATACACACCGACCAAAGCGCAGATTATCAGACGCCAAAGACGTGATCTGCGTTTATTACCGCACCCAAGACCTACCGGTCTTGTATGATTTCTTTCCTACCATCCCTCTATACAAGTAGTTAGAGAACACCTGGACTAACACTGTCCACACTATCCTTGGATAACCCCCCTTTTTTCTTTTCTTTTCAGATATCGCGAGACCGAGCCCAACATCCTCACGGATGTGGGTGATTCTGGTTATCGCAAGATGACCAGAAGTCAGAGACAAGATGAAGGACACATCTGTCCTTGTCTCGCTAAAGTCGGCCCTCTCGCCACACATTTTTTTTTTTTTCAATAAAATTAGAATGCAACGATAACCCGGCGTATTGTCACTTAATCTTTTGCTTGTTTCAGCTATTTTTGATTCTACTTTGCAATATTCAGTGGCGTTCCGCCCGAATATTCAAAGATAGACTTTTTTAAATGTTTAGTGGCGTTGCGCCCGAACATCACCTCAAAATATCACACTAAGGGTGTTGCACCCTAGTGTACAGTAGGGCTTTAGAAGTTAGGTGCTTCAACAACAAGAAAAATCAAGTCAAAAGAGGCCTGATACAAACACTGATCAACATGTCCAACGCAATTAGTACCTGTAAAAGTGCATTAAATACAAAATGCATACACGGGTGACTCATGGAATCTAAATACCACATCTGGGAAAAAGCGATGACGGCACAAACAAAATAATGTGCTACTCAAAACAAAGAACAATTTCATGGTAACGAGGCAATAAGATATACAAAATATCTTTGGCATCGTTCACCATAAATGAACACTACAACAAGGTTGAACAAGATTTTAAGAATTGTATGCCACGCATCCACACAATCAAGTCTCGCAGATCGTAAACATTTTCAATGTTAGATAAACAAAAAATGTACTACGAGGCATACGTCTGTTGTGTGGGAAACCGATCTATTGTGGGTGTTAACAATGGATGCATCCTTCGATCTGCACGATCGAAACGGAGATAATAAGGGGTCTGTATGCAAACGTCGTCTGGTTTGGACATTTTTATTTTTAGAGCGTCTGTACGCAACCATCATCCTAGACGGACATAATTCGATAAAGTCGATCGCGCTTATCATTAAAATTTCGGGTGTCGTGAATCTTACCCTTCATCGAAGACGGAAGCAAAAGATTAGCGTTAGAGTCGTGCAGTGCATGTGTATTTCAGTAATTTTTAAGAGGCGAGTGTGTCCATATAAAACGGTATGCGAATGCACATTTGTGACGTTATTTGGTAACCTAATTAAGTTTAAAATTAATAAATTAAAACCAAAACAAAGTGAGTTTAATTAGATAATGTGTGTTAACTGGGTGATAAGTATGTGAAGTATGTAACAATTGGCGCAGCCGAAGAGTTTAAGAAAGCCTGAGTTTAAGAACTCGTAAGAGCTTGGAAACCCCTGACACAAAAAGAGTTTACAGAGCTCCCAAACAAAAACAAAAAGTGTTTCAAGAAAACCCAAACAAAAAGGTGAAAAAATAACCAAACATGTGAAACACACAAAGTGAAAAAACAATTAAACTGAAAAAGATTAAAATATAAAAGTGGACATATATGAAGAAAAAAAAATACACACACAATATAATAAAACACATTCGCCCTCCCAAAACTAAAAACAATACGGTGACAACCACTGAAAAAATAAAACAAAAACATTTAATAAATATAATACAAGAGATGACAAACTCACAAATAAAACAAAGACACTAAGTAAAATCAAACAGGAAATTGATCAAAGCACATCAGAACAGCATTAGATGACAACAACACTAACAACATTCCAGGACAACAAGAGCGGCACCCCATGACACTAAGCGCACGGGAGACTCCAAGTAAATCTTGAATGCCTGGAGACCAACGCAAGACCTTGCTCCTTCGCCGATCCTAACGTCCAAAGACAACTGCAGCGACAGAAACTGCAGCGTCGGTTGGCGAGTAACTTGAAAGTATTAGTTAAAAAAATTAATAGTAGAGAAATTAATAAACTTAACAATAAAAATAAAATAGAAAACAAGATAAATGTAACGCAAATAGATGTTCTACCTGGGACAAGTCTCACCCAAACTCTGATCTCACAAGTTAATTTTGGAGCCCCACCCATAGCGTCGACTCCCGCCCCCTTCGTTTCCTGGTAGTTCGGTGAATCTGGGAGGTATTTTGGATTTGCTGGCATGAGCGGTGCCAATTTTTCCAGATGTGAGGACTCGAAATGCAGCAAGCGAACTTAAGGCGTTCGTAAGTAGCTGCAGGAGTGCAATCAGTTGTTTGCTAGGAACAACGGAACAACGGGTGTTTCTCCAACTGCTGCCCACGCGATTGGTTGGCGATGCCTATGAGTTGGTCACCGCTAAGTTAATAGAATCTATTGAGGATTTGGAGAGACTCTTCGACGACACACTACCCACATGAGTCGTTCGAGGAGTTGTTAAACCAGCCGCGCGCAAATCGGCAAGTTCCTGGGGTAGATATGAATGGATTCATCTTAAGATTGAGGCAAATCTTGTCGCAGTGCCAAAATGCAGCAAATAAAACGTACGGGCTGATGAACGGTGTTACGTTCAAGCTGCAGGTAGACTCAACAGCGAAATCTGATCTGAAGGGTGGTACTGTGGATCCTTTTCAGAGACAATTCATGGAGCTGGTCAGGGATGATACATTTGACGGTTTAGCCCAGAAATTTATCACGATGGAGAAGTCACAACAGAAAATGATACGGTTGCATAACTCCACCCAAGCTAGCCCCCCAGTCCCTAACCAGCCTAGAAGCATTACTGAGTTCAACTACCCACGATTCGATCACTATCCCCATGTGAAATATAGCACATATCCTCAAGAGATAAATAATATGCATTATTTAAGTTCTCCCCACGCCCCTGTGCAATTTTCTCCCCAGTCACAGTTAAACTACACGTCTGCCCCTGTGCGACAAACTACATGTCCACAGGCGGTATCAAACAGTGTACCTGTGAACATTCCTTCTGCCACTGTTTCATATCCACAGGTGGCAGTAAACCAAACACCGGTCGACTCTCCACTTGCCCCTGGATGGAACACTTTAAACTCACAAGCGGCTACATAAAACTTATCGGCTCCAGCTTCATACCCTGGGGAGAGTCAGCCAATACCAGCTCATTTCAGCACCCGTTCTCCTATCCCACAGGTTGCACGCATAACTTGCAATTTCTGTAAGAAGAAGGGACAGCTTTATGACGAGTGTCTAAAACGCAGAAGTACGCCTTTCTGTGTGGGTTATCGGCAGTATGGACACGATATTAGAGATTACCGTGTACCCACAACCCAACCAACATGTAGAAACTATCATCATCATCGGCACTACAACCGGGATCCGGTCTTGGCCTTATTTATCAAGTAAAATCTGTTAAATTTTCCATAATACTTTGTTTTTCCGGGCAAGGTTATTAGCGTTGCGCCAAATGTAGAAACTATGGGCCTCCAAAAAAGCGGTCGCCTACAATAAAATCCAAAAGGACCGTAACCATCAACACCTATTCAGGTGCGCTCCACGCAAAACTACACAGTTTACAGCGTAGGACAGAGCTGTGAATTCTGTGGCCAATGAGGCCATAAGTGGACAGAATGCCGCCACAAATTAAATTGGGAACAGGCAGGTCGTTCGCCTCCATCAATAATCGGAAATCAAATCCGAAAAATTATCAACGTCGTTCAAATCCACAGAAGCATACAGTCACATTGAATGTCAGCGTGGATCCAGACTTAGTGTCGGAGGAAGAAAAACAGGTAAGGCAGCCAATTCCAACTGTGGCACTCTAAGGAACCGGCCTCAACGACGACCCCATCGAACAAAGCCGACGCAAAAGTACCACCCACCCGAGCCCAGCAATGCGCGCTCAAATCCCAACCATCCCTTCCAAAGCTGAAGAAAGGCCTGTGAAGTTTGCAATAAGCAAAATCACACGGTGGCAGAGGGAGATACGTCGGACCGGCTTCCGAGCACTACACAGGTTCTCATAATTTGCATGAGAACACTAGTGACAATGGACTACGTGTTATCGAAGTAGCAGCATCAAAGAACTTGGTTGTCGCGAGTACCAAGTTCCCCCGTCAAGACATCCACAAAGCCACCTGGATACCACCTGATGGAGCCATTCGCAACCAAATTGACCACGTGTTGATAGGCCACCGCCATTTCTCGAGTCTGATGACGGTACGGTCGTACCGTGGTGCCATTGCATCCGCGGTGACGTATTGCATCCGCGGATCAGATTCGGTCATGCGTTAAGACTCGCCCTCGAAGAGCTCGATGGAGGGAGAGTAAGTCATGGGGCCAGAATACCGGGCGTTGAAGAAAAATGGACACGCCTTAAGAATATTATCATTAGCACTGCCAACTTCATCTTAGGCAGCTGTCGTAGAGATCGGAGCGACTGGTTTGAGTGCAAACTAGCGACTGAACGTAAGAATGCTACATACCGGGCAATGCAGCAGTCTCATAGGACGCGGACACAGACAAAAGAAAAGTGCCTGGAAAAAAAACTTGTCTGTGAAATAGAAAAAAGTAGAGAGCGACGTCCGCATCAGGCGCGGAAGTTCTACCAAATAATCCGCAGTATGATGCGATACACGCCACGCTGCACTTACTGCAAGGATAAAGAGGGTAATCTGATCACCGATCCTGAAGGCATTCTGGAGCGATGGGAAGTGCACTTCACAGCAATGCTTCACGATACGCCGCTGAGTGTTATGAATATTGTGTACTTGTACTTGTGGACTATCCCCGATCTCAATCGTGTGCGTGCCGCTTGTGTTTGACCCGCGCAGATATAAAAATAAAGAATTAACAAGTTCATACGAAAATGTTTAATAGTTTACGTGAAAACAAATCAATCCCACAAAAAACAAAAGGACAAACAATAAACAATAAATTTAAATTTCATTAACAGTTTGATTAGCTATGCAATAGTCTCGTTGAGAAAAATAATAATATATCGCATACCTCCGAGATCCCCATTTTTTTCTTTCACTTGATTAAGCATAATCAAGCAAAAACGATAAATTGGTTTCAGTGACATTATAAAGTGCGCTGCTTCACAGCAATAATAACAGTCAAAACAAAGTAACAGAACGAAAAGTGAATCAAAAGTAATCGAAAATAATCGAAAATAAACAAAAATAAAAACAAACAAACAAATTAAAGAATAAAAAAAAAGTGCATAACAAAATCCTTTCAGTGAGGTGCGACAAAGAAACTATCAATTAAAATATATCACCTCGCAAGCGTGAAAATTGAAACAGACAATATATTGCTCATTAAGCAAGTGGTTTTTAAGGCAGCATTTGGCGCGAGGGCAGAGTCACTGATTCCTACTCGACGATAGCCGAGTTCGAGTCGGCGTACGGAAGAAATCGAGTTCGTGCTTCGTATTGCGGGTCGCCTTTGTTTTTTTTAAATGAAAACAAATTGGAAAGAACCAGTATGAACACGGAGGACGACAAAAACGCAACAACACACAAAAGAAAAGGTACACAGAAAATCTCCATTGTGACGCGAAGTAAAACCGCGAAATTAACAATGGAGAAAAAAGGCCAGCAAATGGAGGAGGACAGAGGGCGCCCCTCCCCCTACAATTTTAATATGTATGGGGCAAACAATTCGTTCGCTTCTCTTGCATCCTCAGAGTCTGAGGATGAAGAGGAGGAAATAACTGAATTGGAGGCGAAACTTGCGATGGCAAGAGCCCGTCTAGAAGAGAGACGCCGAAAGAAAAAAATAGCGGCACTCGAAAAAGAAAAAGACACGGAACAACAACAAAAGCCGAAGCCAAAAGTCGGCCAACAGCAACAGCAACAGCAACAGCAACATCAACAGCAACAATCAACACAAAATCGACCACAGCAAGCAACACAACAGCGGCAAAGCAACAATCAGAACCAAAAAATAAAGATGCCACCGATCAACACTATAGATATTGAGTGTAAGGAATTGGTAAGTCTTTGTAAGCCAGCGATAGGTAACAATTTTGTAGTTAAAAGACTGGCTGGTACCAGGCATGCCATTCAAACCTATGCGGTGGCAGACCACGAAAAAATTAAAGAGGTCTTAAAAAGGGCCACCGCGGAATTCTACTCGTTCACGCCGAAGCAAACAAAGAGGGTAACGGTTCTATTAAAGGGTGTCGACCCTGAGGTGGAACCGGAGGCTCTGCTCGAGATGCTTCAAAAGTTGAGGCACGACGATCTCGAGTTTATCTCCGTAAAACCGTTCACTACAACCAAGGCAAGAAGGGAAAACCGCAAGCTACCCTTCTTTTTGGTCCAACTAACGCCCAGCAGCAGAATTGGTGGTCTAAGAAAGATTACAGTCTTGGATCATCAAAGTGTCACATGGGACAAGTTAAAAAAAGGCAGAGACATCCTGCAATGTGTCCGCTGCCAAAGGTTTGGTCACGCGGCGGCGAACTGTGAAATGCAGCACCGTTGCGTGAAATGCGGAAAAGACCATAAGGCAGAAGAGTGCCCTCTGGGAAAAGAAAGGGTAGAAGACAAAGCCCTTCTAAAGTGCGCAGTGTGCCGGAATGAGGGACACCCCGCTAATTATCGAGGATGTCCTAAATTCCGAGAAATAATGGCAAGAAGTGTGATCCGGCAAAAAACCACAGAGCCAGCTCGTACTACAACAATGCCCGTAACATCGCAGCGATCGTACGCACAAGTTGCGTCGGGTGGGAGACCATCAAACCAGGCTACAACATTGGTAGCCACAAATACTCCCACACAGACGGAAACAACATCGCAAGCGGACGTGGTCACGGTTCTGCTTAATCTGCAGAGACAGATGACACAGCTGCAAAACCAAATAAACGAGATCTACTCGTACTTGCCCAATCTAAACAAAAAGTCAATATAAACCCTCTAACCACAACATCAATAAAAGCTCTTGTCGTGAATGTAAATTCACTAATAAGAACTGAGAGAAGAGCCAATCTTTTCAACCTGTTGCAAGTTGAACGGCCTGATGTACTTCTGGCGGGGGAAACAAAGTTAAACCAGAGACACAAGATATGGCATAAAAACTACGATATTATACGAAGAGACCGACCTAATTCCTCTCAAGGGGGGGGGGTGTCGCAATCTTTATTAGAAAAGGGATCCCACATAAAGTTATATATAGTGGAGAAGTGCGCAGGTTCCGGGTGCTGGAAGCCTGTATCGTACGCATACCCCTTCAGCAAGGAAGGGGTTTGTATGCGATTGCGGTCTACGCACCTGAGGAGCACCAACATAATCTATTTATAGCAGAGCTCGAGACTCTCTTCCGATGCTTACAATTGCACCTGGGCAAAAATTACTTTATTCTAGGGGGAGATATGAACGCCAAGCATAGAAATTGGGGAAATTATATATCTAATGCCAGAGGAAATCAGTTGGCTGGCTGGTTAGATCAGTTTCATATTGAATATAGAACTGACCTGCTAGCTACCGAATATCCATCGTTCCCTAGAGGTAGATCGTTCTTAGATATCTTGCTAATCGACTCACGACTGAGAATACTTAACACCAATAGACGAAACACAAACTGTTTACGGACAATTGAATACGATAGTGACCACTGTGCATTCACGGCAGTAATGGAGCTTCCGAACGAGCTCGCAGATCTGGAGGAATTCGTGATCCCGCAACCCTATAACTACGGGGCAACTTCGTTCGAATGACTTTAATCTGCCAGTAAACAGAAACCTGACTAATGTCGAAATCGACAAATACATTCAACAAATGGACGAAACCGTTAAACGAACAATGGACAAAACAATTGCCAAAACAACAGTTACAGATCACACTAACATGTACAGAAACGCAACAATAAACGCACTCCACAGGCAAAAGAGCAGACTGCTATCGAAATTAAAACAATTACACAGACAGTTTACAGACAGACAAGACCAGGAGATAATATCACTGAAATCCCGATTAAAAAACCTCCAACAATTACTTAAAGCTAATTATAGATTAGCAACAAATTTGTATTGGAACAACAGAATTCGAGCTATAAAAACTAATAACCCGAATATGTTCCCACAAATAAATAAAATATTCAGGAGAAATAATCAAAATGAGATTCAGTGTCTCCAAATCCCACGTACTCAGGTAAACAAGCAGCTGCTAACCAACATTGGCATAGATGCAGAGAACGCTATCCTCAATGGTGAGCTCTTCGTGATCGAAGATCCTTTGGAAAAGGTGAACGCTTTGGGAGCTGTCTTTCAGGAAATGTACAAGGTGAATGAAAGCATTCATCGAAATCACGACCTGGAGGACAGAGTTCTACTCAATCACCTGCACCTCCGGAATGAAATTTCACTTTGGCAATCGGAGAATCCGGGTTTTACCGAATTCAGTGAAGATAATCTGTCAATTGACATTAATGCCAATGGTGTAGTGGCTAATAGCCTTCTAATAACAAGGGAAGGAATCCAGAGTATCTTCGACTCATTAAGAAGCAAAAAGTCAGTGGGAATAGATGGAGTACCTAACATCGTACTCAAGAACCTGCCCCCAATGGCAATAGATATATACACGGTCCTGTTTAACAACGCGTTGAATAATGCATATTATCCCGCGCGTTGGAAAACGGCTATCATTCAGCCCATCCCAAAAAAGGGCAAAGACTGTACAAACCCAAGGAACATGCGTTCGATAAGTTTACTCCCAAGCATCAGTAAAGTATTTGAAAAAATCATTAACAAAGCTCTGCTAAAATGGGTAGACGACAATAGCATTATTCCAAATAACCAGTTTGGCTTTAGGGCGGGTCATGAAACCACACATGCCGCAGCTAAACTGGTCTCCGACATACAATGGAATAAATGTAGGAACCAATGCACAGGTGCCTGTCTGATCGACTTGGAGAAAGCCTTTGATACCGTCTGGATCGAAGGGTTGTATTACAAACTGGTCAGACATGGCATACATAAGCCTTTACTATATGTACTTTACGATATGTTAAAGGACAGGAGGTTCGTGGTCAAAAGTGGTAATGTGACCTCTAATAAAACGTATAATATCAAGAATGGCTTGCAACAGGGCGCGGTACTCTCTCCGATTCTTTTTAACATTTATATTAGCGACTTATTAGAAGCACTTCCGCAGGCTATTGCGTACGCAGACGATCTCATAATTTACAGAACAGCTCCGAAAGTTGCGATTATAAATAGGTTAATACAGCGAGACTTCAACAAAGTGCAGCGCTATTGCAATGACTGGAAACTTAAGATCAACTTCCAGAAATGTGAAGCCATCCTATTCAGAACTCCATTATATAAAGCCACGTACGACACAAGGAAAAACTGGCGAAAGCTAGTTATCGTGGGACCGCATGGAGATAAACTGGAAACCAAGAGTTTAGTTAAATACCTGGGCATCTGGCTAGATCAATATCTGTATTTCAACAGACATGTAGAGGCTGCTTTGCTCAAAGCGAGGAAAACTTTTGCTATGACAAGGAGGCTATTTCACAGTAGCCAACTTGACAGCAAGGTAAAAGTCATATGCTACATGACGCTAATCAGGCCAATGCTCATATATGGTTGCCCAGTATGGTTCAACATAGGTCCAAATTTGATGGAAAAGATTCGGGTGTTCGAAAGAAAGTGTCTCAGAAGTTGTCTCAGATTATATCGGACACCGGAATCGGACTATAAAAAGTATTACTCAAATGAGACTTTATATAATGAAGCGTACATAAATAGGGTGGATAATTTTATGATTAAATTAATCAGAGGACATATTGCGAGAGCAATAAGCTCGTCCAATGACCTAATTTTCGGGGCCTATTATCCAAACACCCTGTACTATGAGAGCGTGCGTCGCAACGGCTTTGTTCCACCAGAGGCGTTCCTTGACTTGGATATGAAAGGGCTTATACAGGATAGATCCGGAATTCCGCTGATATATCATGTAAGTAGATCATCTGTAGACGGGCGATTGTGCTACGACCGGGAAGTAGCGCGCACCGAAGAAGAGCTCCTGCGCTTCAGTAGGGCTATCTCCCACAGAGACCGGGACGATAGTATTAGACAGCGTCAACAGTTCTGGTGGTTGAATGGCATATAAAGACCTGGATACCAAAGTCGGTATAGAATCATACTATCATCAGCTAGCTTACATAGACTTAGCTTTTCTAGAATTAGGGTAGTATAAGATTTAAGTTAAGTTAGGTTAAGTGCTTTTACATAAAAATAAAAAAAAAAATAAAAAAAAAATAAAAATAAAAAAAAAATAAAAAAAAATAAATAAAAAAAAAAATATATATATATATATATATATTAGGTAAGTTAAGTAAGTTAAATTTTAAGAAAAAAAAACAAAAAAATTGACAAAGTTTTTCAAATTTTTCTTTGTATTTCAACTAATTATCAGTACTGCCACAAAGTTCTGTCGCCGAAAGGCAAATTATACAAATGTTAAGTAATGTTTAGCTTAGAGCGTCTGCGGAGGACCAGTAACTTATTATATAAGATAATTAAGCTAGAATTTAAGCATTTTTTGTCTAGCCTTTAATTTAGAAATTAAGAATATAAAAAGAAAAATAAAAAATGTTTTAAAAATGAAAATGAAAATGAAATGGAAGTGCACTTCAATGAATTGATAAATGGTCAGCTCACAGAAGAATTGGAGGCTCTACCAATACAAGATCAAGACCACATGCTGCCGCCGCCAAGCATTGAGGAAACATTAAAAGCCATAAGACCACTCAAATCAAATAAAGCCCCTGGAGCTGATGGCATACCAGCTGAGCTGATCAAACAAGGAGAGACAGCGTTACATCACGCAATTCATGAGATCGTGCTGCACGTATGGGAGCGAGGGGAGATGCCGGAAGATTGACGTCGTCGAATAATTTGCCCCATACATAAGAAGCAGCAACTATATGGGTATAACATTGCTGAGTACCGTCTATAAGATACTCTCCACTATCCTACAAGATCGGATAGCCCCATACGCTAAAGTCATCATTGGTCAATATCAGTGTGGCTTCATCCCAGGCAAATCAGCGATTGATCGGATATTGACCATTAGGCAAGCGATGGAAAAATTTCTGGAATTTAAGATTCCATTATATCATCTATTCATAGACTTTAAGGCCGCCTACGGCAGCATAGCCTGGGTAGAACTATATAATGCCATGAGAGAGTTTGGCATTCCAAACAAATTGATACGACTTTGTAGGTTGACCATGACCAACGTAACTAGTCAAGTAAAAATATCAGGATTGCTGTTCAAACCAATAAACATCTTTAATTGACTCCGACAAGGGGGTGGTCTGGCCTGCCTCCTCTTCAACCTGGCGTTGGAGAAAGCAATCCGTGATTCTGGAATTACAAATAGAGGGACTATTGTCACCGAGTCCAGCCAGATTCTTGCCTACGCAGATGACATCGACATCATCGGTAGAACCGAATCGGCTGTACAGGACTCCTTCACCCAGATCGAGCAGGTGGCATAAAAACTGGAACTGCACATTAAAGAGGGGAAAACTTCACAACTTCTGCGAAGAGAAGACCTAACGTTGATTAAACTTTCGGGGTAGTGGAGCACGAATTTGAAGTAGTGCAATCCTTTAACTACCTTGGGTCAATAGTATCAGCCGATAACAATATGGAAGAAGAAATACACGAACGGCTGATCAAATCCAATAAAGCCGACTATGGTCTATCAAGGCTCTTTAAATCCCGAAATGTATCCAGATCATCCAAGCTACGAGTACTACTGTACAAGGCCATGGTCTTACTAGTACTCATGTATGGATCCGAGATCTGGATGTTCAATAAAAGGCACTCTGAACTCTTAGCCGCGTTCGAGAGGAAGGACTTAAGCAGAATTGTTGGCCCCGTATATGAGGGAGGACGATTACGGTGACACTAGAACCATGAGTTGTACGCAATCTACCTTGAAGCTAATGTTGTAAGAAAAATCAAGCTCGGTATACTCCGGTGGGCGGGACACCTAGCTCGAATGAGCGAAGAGGAGCCTGTCCGGAAAGGCCTTTGTGGCAGGATGTATGGAAGGAGACAGTTGGGCAGACCTTGTTTGCGATGGAAGGATGGAGTAGACCAGTGCGCCCAGGGTCTGGGAGTGCCAAACTGGATGACATCGGATCGAAATCGGGACCGGTGGAGAAATTTGTTAAATAAGGCCAAGACCAGATCCCGATGATAACGACGAAAAAAATTGGGAAAACGCTGGACTAAATGTATCGAGATAAAAGGAGACTTTGTTGAGAAATACGAGGGTGGTGATAATGGTGATGTATAAGCATGTGAATCACCCATACTGCTTGTATTGCGAAGGCGAAATAGAAAATACGGAACACGTACTTGTTACGGACCTCGTGTCCGTGTCCTCGCCCAACACCCACTAATTTCCGCAAATTCCCCCTCTCTGCCTGTAAAGGAAAGAAACTTTGTCAAGTAGTGAATTTGCATAAACTACTTTATGCAAATTCTACTTGGCAGTAAAAATAATTTAAAAAAGGCGTTGGCGCTGAATAAAAAATAGAAACGTGAACGACAAAAAATAAAAACAGATTCAATTCTTATACTCATTAGAAGAACAACTGCGACTAAGTTTGTGCTTATAGAGATCGGATTCTCTTACTTATTAGAAGAACTACTGCAACTAAATGTGTGCTTATAAAAATTACATTAAATAATAGTAGGTCTCTGAAAAAATATTTGTGAAAAGTAAAACCATTAAGCAACAATTAAGTAAAATAAGAACCATCATCAACAAACAGCCAGCTGAACAGGGGGAGTCAAGAACTCAACGCCCCTTGCAACCTACATACCAGCGACCAGCAACATCAACCGCTCCACGGTCCGCTCTACAACTAAGTCACTTTACTTACCCTTAACACTACCCTTAATATATTGTTAATATATTTAAATTATATTATATAACAATTTTGGCGCAGCCGGTGACTACCGACTGAGGTTTGTGTCGGATCCGTTGGGGAAACAAACCCAGTGGTGGGAAGAGCCCCGAGGCTTTTACGCACCTACGCCGACTAGCGGAACTAGCGGCTAGGATAACAAAAACAAATAAAAAGCCGTGTAACAAAAAAAAATATAATAACAAAAATTGTGGTTCGCCTTTTCCTTTTTTTACAATTTACAGGAGAGGAGATGAAAGCAACGTTGGATGGAAAAAGCATAAATAATTTTACCCAAAGGAGAGAGGATGAAAGCACTGGTTAATAGCGAACCACGGTAAGAATAATCCGAATCGCGATTTGGCTGTTTCTCTCCCGGTTAACGAAATTGATTTTTGTCAACAGTGTTTATTTCTGTATAATTGTGTGGTAACGCCTTCGATAGTGGGCGGAAAGACAAATACACACGAGTTCGGTACATCCATAAAGGACAACAACGGTAGCCCTGTGGGGGTTCTTTAGGGCTCGCCGGAAAAACCACCCATCGTCCTAACCCAACTCCCCTTTCCCAACCTGCAAATACCAGTACCGATCATAGCAGCTTACCTGCATATGAGCTGTCCAAAGTTCTCCTTCATCAGTTTTACCTGAAAACATAAGCCCATGGCAAGAGTACCATCTTGCCATGGCATCAAACTTGACCACCTCGAATAATTGCCGTTGCTATTTTGCTATCGCATTAGCACCTACATACTTTCACCCCGGGGCATGCTTGCATCGAACCCATCATGTTCTGAATCTAATTCGGTTTTCTCATCATGTAACCGACATTAACACCCGAACATGTCAATGTGCATAGCTGAGAAGCATTTTCCCATAGACGTGCATGGCATGTTCACCCTTGCCTTATCGGCAGACCCATCGGTCGATCGTTCGACCGTCAATCTATAGCACAGCCATTGCTAGCTACCTACAGAAAATTCAAGTGTTGTTTAATGTAAACACACACTCGACATATCGGCCGATGAGACGTTAGCAATTTGAGCATAATCGATAAGTGATGCTATACGCAGCAACCATGAGTAAACAAACAATGTTCCCATGTTCATTAGGTTTTCAACAGCTGCAACCAAATTTCCCATGATCGGCCACCAACCAATCATGGAATTGGACACGATCATGATTGTATTCAAACAATCATACCCATAATCATGTCCCTCGTTACTTTCTTCTAAAACAAACATGCTCCCGTCAATTCTAGTCCCTAGCCATCGTGGGCAAAATCTATCCTCTATCGTACGGTGCCAACACACCCGCACACCGATCATCATATTTGACCAGCTGCATGTTTGTTTTTCCTTTCCTTCGCCCAACGCATGTTTCCTTTATCTTCCTTTTCGAGGTAAAGGCATTCAACCTATCTGGACGATGTCTATGGGAACCTCCCAATGGGATGCGAATCGGTTTCTCATTGGTCGTTGGAAAGAAGGAAAGATCGTTTTCCCCTGCGATGACATGAGTGGAAACCCACCTCACTCACCGAGGTTGGGTCAGCGTCGCGCAGCTCGCGAGGAGTCAGATGTTAACCGGCGAGTCACACACACGTGTCGGGACGTTGCGAGTAAAACGCCAATCGGTTGTGGCAATAGTGAAAAGAGAAACAGTTTAAGTGCACAAGAGTTTTCGTGTATCAGTTGATCAAAAACATCATCATCTGTTAAAGTAGATTTGTAGAATGGACAAAAAAATAAAGAGAACGCCTAACACTTAAACAACACTAGTAAGTTTCCTTTTTTTCCATTCCTTTTCATCGGCGAATAATTTGTGAGGACGAGGTGAATCCCGTGCAGTACGCTTGTGTTCTACTGTTGTGGGTTTCTGTTTCAGCAAGCGCGTCTCCTCATCCTTGAAAAAGGATGGGTGATCTCTTTAACACTAAACCTACCGACGTATTATATATACTTATTTCTACCGATGGCGGTCTAATGGCCGCTTTTGAAATAAACATTATAGTCTTTTCCGGTTGATTGTAATTAATACAGGATTTAGCATAAACAATAAACACAAAATAATTATCATATAATAATTATAAAACATTTATTTTTCGGGCTCTCAAAAGCGGTCCGTTCTGGTAGGTTTAGTGTTAATAGACCGCTCCTGAAACAACGCACTTCAGCAAGGGGTCGTTGCCGTGCTTCCCCTGACCCAGAGGGAAGTGCAACGTCCTGATGTCGGTTTCTTCTTTGTTATCTTGGATATCCTAGTCCTGGGTTCCGCAAGCCGTCGACTCCGCTGGGATTTTCACTAGATTCTTTGGGGGCTTAGAAATAAAAGCCAGTTTTCCTTTTTGGGTGTCTTTTTATTTTTCCAGCTCCTCCTTGTGTTGATTATCAGACAATAGCTTCTATGTTTTTAGTAATATTTTTTAAGTCTACGTACTTAATATTGATCCTTGATGGATACTGACGGGAGTGAGGATGCTGATGTGACTGCTATTGAAGAGATTTCAAGTGAACGGATGTGCTGAGTCGAATCAACTGCCTTTGAATATTTCTTTACCAATCCTTTATAAAGGAAAACCCGTCGAGATTTGTATCCCGAAAATACACATTTCGTACAACAATCTCGATTTTTGGGTATCCTGAGTGAGATGTTGTGTTTACTTTAGATAAGAATTCAATTTCTTGAATTCTTACGAAACTATTGCGCAGATGTTGATGTGTAGAAAGGGATTCAGGTTTGTGTGTTCTATTTGATGGAATTTTCCCAGATTGAGATAACGTATCTCTGGGTTTTGAATTTTGGTGATGCCGTGGAGCAAATGTAGAACAATAAACGAATGTTAGATTCGTTTATTGCGAATTTGATTTTAATTTAAGATTTTGGATTTAATTATGCCGTGGATTCGTTTATTGCGAATTTTGGTTTATGTTGGGGTTTTTTCGGGTTTTGATTGGATTTTGAGTTTTGGAGTAAAATAGCTGGGATTTGGATCTGGAAATGGGGGGGGGTGGTGGTGGGGCTTTTCAGAGCACTACACTTGCACACTATACTTCTACCCCCACAGCCCACTCTTCCCGGGGAACCGGCAGCAGGGTGTGCACGAGAAACATTACAGCCTTTGCCCGTCTGTATCTTGAATATGCTATTCATATCTCGTCTCCTTACTACTTTTCCCATATTCGCAGGATCGAAAGCGTACAACGTCGTTTTTGCATTTTGCACTTCGAGGATTGAATTGGCAAAATTCGCTGATTCTACCCCCATACACAAGCCGTCTCCATCTAATTAACCTTAACACACTTTAAGAGCGCGGATGTCACTCCTACATCCTCTTCACCCACCGTCTTCTCTAAGAATCAATCAACTGTCCAAGCCTGCACTCCTCCATCACATTTTACACTAACCGTTGAAGCTTGCGAAACCCTCGTCTCTTCTATTTTCCAGCTCATCACACTTCTTATGGATTGATCTAACGAACTCATTTAGCGAATGTTGCGGTGGACAAATTCTCAACTTTCATTGGCTTCAATCTAACCTCTCCCGACTTAAATGTTCTCTCCTCCTTTACCCCTCCTGGCCTTACACACTTACTATGCTCTCGCAACCAGCACTCCCACTAACGCCCTAGCCGCCGGCCTCGCCCTTTCCTGTCCAACTTATGCTATTGTCTATCCATCTTTGTTTAGTGTCCCATTCCCTAGTTTTTAAGTAACTTCGCAGCATGCCGCCACCCATCTATATTAAAAATATAACAAACATCAAGAAGCTAATTAGGATGGTCGAAAGTACCTTAGCCCACCACAATTTCACCACAAACACAAGAGGAGCTTCGACTTCCATCACAACAACCACTTTAACGGATCACAACAAGGCGGTTGAAAAACTTGCGCAACATAAGCTTGAATTTTTCACTTTTCAACATGCGCAGTTGAAACCAGCGACATTCATAATAAGACATATCAATCCAGCATGGACTAATGAGGAACTTGCAGCAGAAATATTCAGGATCTGTCCGGAACTGAAAATAAACAGGTTGGACTACTTCCAAACACCATACATGCGAACTAACAAGACTCTGCATTTACGTATCATACAAATTCCTCCCACTGATGTCACCCGACTCAAACAAATAAAATATCTATTCACGCATAAAATTGCGATTAAGGAACCACATAAACAAAACGTCCTTCATTGCAAAAGATGCCAAGGCTCAGGACACTTGGCGGCCGCATGTCATCATTGCGTACGATGCGTAATGTGTGCAGAACAACATCAACCTGGAGAATGTAAGGTCAGCCCGCCTGGGATGGAACCAGGAACAATCCCAACAACAAACTCCGATGGATCCATTACCACGAAGAAAATAACAGTGACATGCTGCAACTGCGGAGGACCCCACCCTGCCAACTTCTCGCAATGTCCTCATAAGCTGAGGATTCTACAAAGGCGAACAACACCCATGGCAACGAGCAAACTTTCATCAACCAAAACAACATCACCTCAGGTTGTCAAGGATTCCCATAACATGACAAGAAATCACCAATCCAAAAGTAACGATCTTATTCTGGACATCCCAGGATACATAAGTAGCTTACAGAAGATTTTGCCCACGCTGAAGCACAGCTCAGAAATAGAAAAAAATGGTCAGATTTTATCTCTTATAACTTCACATATCCTCTCCCTTAATGGCTAATTTAAGCATAATTTCCCTCAAGGCAGAGTCCATATATTCCAATATTCGCAGACAACACCTCCGATTGTTCGTTGACAAGTTTTCTCCAGATATCCTCCTCCTCTCAGAAACGTGGCTTAAACCAAACTCCCGAGTATCTATCCCTAATTATACACTTGTTTCTAATCCACGACACACTGGGCCTCGTGGAGGTATTGGAATTCTAATACACAAGAAATTTCAATTTTCCGAAATTAGGTTCACCAATATAAATAATATTGAGTACACAGCAATTAAAATCTTTTGCAAAAGCAACAAAGTGCTTGTACTGTCGTCCGTATACATTCACCCTGCTCGGGAACCAAACTTCCCTAGTTCCGAAAACACTGAGATAATCCAACAGTCTCTACCTGCACCTTTCATAATAGGAGGAGACTGGAATGCTCGGCATACTTCATTTAACGACACCAAGTGCAATAAATACGGTTGCCAACTTCTAGCACTCCTTCAACTCCATCCATATATCTATGCGGACTGTCCATTACAGCCCACACGTATCTCCAATACTACTAAATCAATAATAGATTTTTTCCTAAAATCCGTAGACGTGTACTCATCTAACCACCCTACAGTATCCTTCGAATTCCCTTCCGATCATGGGTCCGTCCACACCATTGTCCAAATCCCAGCCCTCGAACCATGTTACTCATTCAATCCGATCCCGAATTTCTCCAGGACAAACTGGAAAAGAGTCAATAGGGACATTGCTGCAGGTTTTACAGACTATACTTTGCCAGAGACTTCAAATCTACTCCCTGCTGAAATTGATCAAGCAGCCTTAAGAATAGAGCAAATACTAAAAAATTCCCTCTTCAGCCACACACCTACATCCATCCCTCATAATCACCTAGGAAAA
Source organism: Microdon myrmicae (assembly GCA_963931805.1). Lineage (NCBI taxonomy): Eukaryota > Metazoa > Arthropoda > Insecta > Diptera > Syrphidae > Microdon > Microdon myrmicae. Next base: position 84,795,256 of record OZ007496.1, read on the forward strand.
CCTTTTCCCAACATCCTTACAAAACTGTTACGCGTAAAAAAACAGCTTAGACGAAAACTACATAGCAGTTACTCCCATTTTATTAAAAAACATAATCCAACTCTTGACTACCCAGATAAATGGACAACTAAAACAATTTGCCGACCACGCTTACACGTCTATACTTAAAAATATTAAGCCCAATCGTGATTTATTCAAAAATATCAACAGACTAACGGGTCGAAAATACAAACCCCGAATCGATTATATTATCAACCCTACTAACAATCACCCAGTCGAATCAGATATTGACATAGCAAACTGTCTAGCTAATCACTTTTATAAAATCCATCAACAAAACTCCCTCTCAGTCTCCAATTTTCAAGGTACTGTAAACGAGTACATCTCACGCACAATGATCCCATCCTTCACCTCTTTCATCGCGGAATTCAACGAAACAAACAAAGCGGCTCATCCTCTGGATAATGCGACCTTCCTAACAGCAGGCGAATTATCTGAATTTATAACATCACGCAACAACAAGAAGTCGACAGGCTTAGATGGAATACCAAACTTTCTTTACAAAAGACTTCTCCCGTCAAATCTAGTCCCTATTCTCGTTCTTTTTTTTTTAGTTTATAAACCACATTTATTTTCCTAATTCTTTTTACATGTATAATATTAGGGGTAAATGTTAAACCCTTTTCTACAATCACAGTCCTTAAATTAACTTACTGGCTCTATGCGAGCTCTCTAAATTACACATTACATCTTGATTTTTATATATGCCTTTCGGCGTACATCTTTTTTTTTTGTTTCTTATATATATATATATATATATATATATATATATATATATATATATATATATATAAATATATATATATATATATATATATATATATATATATATATAAAATAAGTCATATATTAGAGGGACTCTTCGTTTACATCTATATGTATACATTATTATTACAACTTTTTTTTTTTTTTTTTTTTTAAATTATAACAAACAAAAACTTCAAATCAAAACGAATAAAACATAAAATAAGAAATAAAAAATAAAATAAAAATAAAAGTAATGTGGAAAGGAGGACAGGGGGAGGGGGGACAAGAGGAAGGAGAGCGTTGCTCTTGAGAGGCATACTATATCTGAGGAAGTGAAGTCCTCTCCTCGTTGAGAAGCCACCACCATTTGGGAGATGTTCGATCTTTGGCTGATTTATCTCTTTCACTGATCGCCGTGCTAAAACGGATGCGGTCTGGGGCATTGGAGATATCACTATCATGGAGAATTCGTTTCTCCCTGGCACCACGGAAAGTGTGGTAAATAATCGGGACTCCATGCACGTCTTGGATAAGGCCTTTTTGATCCAAGAAAGAGAACGCTTCTGGGGGAATAAACCCATTCTGGAGGGTATTCTCTAGATACATATCATTGGGATAGAATGCTCCCGCGATAAGATTATTGTCACTGCACATTGCCCTTGCTGTGTGACCACGAATAATTTTAATTATGAAATTGTCTATCCTATTTAACCCTGATTTGTTATACAGGATTTTGTTGGGATAGAATTTTTTGTATTGCGACTCTGGTGTTCTATAAAGTCCGAGGCAGGAACGCAAACACTGCCGTTCGAACACACGAAACTTCTCCATATAAAGTGGAGATATATTATACCATACTGGACAGCCATAAATCAGAACTGGTCGGATGAATGCCGAGTACGAAATTATTTTGACTCTGGGGTCAAGAAGACTACTCCGGAATAGACTTTGTAGCGGTTCTTTAATACATTCCCAAAGAACCGTCCATCCTCTTAAATGAACCACCTTCCAAACCCACCATACCTACCTGCAATTTTGGGGCAGCGTAATCTACCCTTCATTCTCTTTCACCTGAAAGTTAAATCTTAAGGCATGCATCACATTGAATTTTTCCGTTTATGATCCGTACCATATCTCCATCGGCTCGGCGTGTCAGCATTTATAATAGATAAATACTAGCTGGCCAGCGTAATTGTTGACATAGCTGAAGCCAATGGTTTCTTGCTACGGTTCATATCCATTTATTGCCCCAGTCCCAAGGTTCGCAACACTTGCGACCAATTTCCTTTGTCGGTTATCTACCGATCATGGGATTTGGGCACTAATATGATTGACGTTAGACAATCATAACCCAAATCATGCTAACGATGCTCCGGCCTGTAAAACAAACAAAAGCTACCATAGCCTAGGTCATAGGCGAGCAAACCATCGGTTTGCTTATCGCCACGAAAACTCTATAGCCTACAATGGCATTAGCATGAACGCCTAAGTAAACACGATGTGCATATCATCGTGACCCTTGAAATATCGTTTTTGTGTATCTTGAAGCAAAAACCTATTTCGTTCTCAGGCGCAGGTCATCAAAGATTTATGGCCATCGAAATAGCGTTTCTGTTTATTTAAGACACAGAAACCTATTTCTCCCTTCGGCGATTTTTCGCCAACGCATATCTCTATAATACCAATTCATTGCACCAGCCCATGTTTATTTAGGTGCATTTTCGTCGTTGTCGATATACAGGCTGAAGGGCAACGTACATGTCCCATACGGACACATATAGAATCCTCCCACACCAATGTAATCCACACCGTGAATTTGGCAGATATGGATGGTTTCTGGGAGTCAGATCTTAGCCACCGCTGCGTGCAGTTGTAAAGGTCCAGTAAAGTCCGTGGGATAATGTGAATATACGTGAATCTCTTAACGTCCGGTGCTCTGTAATCAAAGGATTTATAACATCTTTTTCTCCCTTCGGAACCTGTCCGAAAGTGATTTAAATAAAGCCTTAAAGAAAAATCGACCACGTGTGTTACCTCCCGGTAGATTCCGAGATAGAGATCGGTGGTGATAGCTTAAAGGACTAACTAACTAAACAATAATCAGTTAGGAGGTATCCAAGGTATCTAACTACAGTTTTCACTTGCAGTGGAAGGTTATTGTTACCTACAATAGAAAAGTGTTTCCAGTTGTATTTTGTATCCCTCGAGGTCCTGGATAGGGGCGTTCTGAAAAGAATAGTCTCGGTTTTCTGGAAATTAATTTTTAAAAATTGTTTTATTTTGTTGAAGTCATCTTGAAGGTGCCTATTGATGTCGTCTATTTTTCCTCCTGTTCTGTACACCACTATGTCATCGGCGTACGCAATGGCGTTTTCGAGAGAACTCACTAGATCACTAGTGTAAATATTGAATAGAATGGGAGAATTCACAGCTCCCTGCTGTAAGCCATTTTTAATTTGGAAGGTCTTGTTGGAGAGTATGTCCCCGCATTTCACCACAAAATGTTTGTCCATTATCATATCATAAATAATGTATAGCAGATATTGCGGCATACCCAGGTTTGTTAACTTATAGACAAGTCTTTCTAACCATACGGTGTCGAAAGCCTTTTCAAAGTCAACCAAGCAGGCGCCTGTACATTGTCGCTTTGCCTTGTTCCACTGTATATCGGAAACAAGTTTCGTCGCTGCATGAACTGTATCATGTCGCGCTCGAAAGCCAAACTGGTTGTTGGGGATGATATCGTTTTCATCACACCAACCTATCAGTGCTTTGTTTATAATGTTTTCGAAGACCTTGCTGATGTTGGGAAGCAGGCTGATCGAGCGCAGATTAGCTCTATTCGCGTTCTTCTCAACCACATAATTAACGCATCACATTTCCCAGATAACTGGAAAACAACGGTTATAGTCCCTATCAATAAGTCCAGTCCTTCCAACAAGCCTAGCAACTATCGTCCGATATCGTTATTAAACACATTAAACAAGATACTGGAATGCAAGATATATCGAAATCTCCTTTCATTTGCTAATGACAACACTATTATCCCAAATTCTCAGTTTGGCTTTCGCTCACAACACTCCACCTGTCATGCTCTGTTAAAACGAACCCACGATGTCACAACTAATCTTCAAAACCAAAGCCCGACCGTCTATATCTCTCTCGACATATCTAAAGCATTCGACTGTGTTTGGATCTCAGGACTGCTTTACAAGCTGCACTACATATTTGGATTAAACACCCATATCACCAAACTTCTTACTTCCTACCTCTCTGGTAGAAATCTCATGGTCAAAATAAATTCTTCTATCTCCCAATCGTATAATATAACCGCAGGGGTTCCGCAGGATTTAATTCTTGGACCATTATTATATCTCCTCTATACTTCAGACATACCGCAGCTTCAATTACCCAATACCGTAATGTTGAATTACTCTGATGACACCATAGTTATGGGAGTTATGGGATAAAATAATAAACAATTTCATTTTTACTTTTAACAAATTCTTATATTCAAATAAGTTGACTCTACTAGCACGAGGAAAGCACGTCTGTTCTCAGCAAAACCCAGACCAAAAGAGAGCTCTCTCAACTGCACAAATTGACACCATGGTCTCAAAATCAATCTCACATTCATACACACACAATCTTAATTTTATGACTTTATTCTGAATACTAAAACTGAAACCTAGAACACCATAGGACAGTAGTTGCATTAGTCACTTCGAATTCTTGGCGCCATATCCTTTGCCAGTGAATTCAAGTTACTAGGAAAAATAGATTTTATGTTGATTACTTTTTGCATTTCGTAAGAATAAACCAACAATAGTCTACTCCAACAGCAAGTTTGTAAAAGAGGCAAGAAACCGCATTAATAACTTCCTCCCAAATCTATCAACATACTTCAATAAATGGAAAATTCGCCTAAATCCTGATAAAACCCAACTTATAGTGTTTAAGGGTAAAACTGAGCATTGCACAAACAACACAAGGCGCACTCACAACAAAATTAGACTCAAACTAAATAACACCCAGTTAGACCTTCTAAAACTTTAAAATATCTGGGAATAACCTTTCCCAATGACCTTTCATTCTCCACCTACATTAAAAATACTTTACGTAAAGCCACAATACAACTGAATCTCTGTAGAAGTGTGATGTGGAAACCATCATCTATAAACAAATAATCAGACCCACACTCACATATGCGTGTCCACTGTGGTATCATATAACACCAGCCCAAATGGAGAAGCTACGCACTTTCGGAAGGAAATGCTTCAGGCTGGTCACTGGCCTCAACCGACAACCCAACTCTTACAAGTATTACAATAACAGCTTTCTATACAATGCCGCTAATATTGACGCTTCCTAGAGCTGTCTATCAAATTTATTGAAAGCCTCCCAAATAATCCCAACCCCATAATAACTTCACAACTACCAACTCCTCTAGTTAACAGGGCTCAGTATCTGAATTGTCTCCACACCAGAAGTCTCTTCACCTCTGGAAGATTGGTTAATGAGTCCAACGAGATAGTGTACCATAACACCGAGCTGGCACCCAATCAGTTCAAATACTATAGCATACAACCGTTCTCCAACATTCTGCGTTTTAACGAACAACCGGAAAGTGTTACCGCACCCGAGACCACTAACTGACCATATCCCACGCCAATCTACTTCCTTAACCATCAATCTCTATGTGATGGGTGCAACCGTTAGGTCTTCGGCTGCGTCCACCGATGGGTGATAATGGTGATTCTCGCGAACCACTGTCCTGAGAGTGATGCAATTCAATTACGCCAGTAATCGCTTGTTTCAATTCGGTTGGTCTTTGTACGAACAAGGCAGATGGAAGAAGAAAACGACCCGAGGAATTTACCCTTTAAAGAGATTGAGTTAATTTATTGAACATTCTAAGTTATGTTAACAACAACGGCAATGTATAACTTCTTGGTGTTTTACTCGTGATGACGATGCTTGCTCCGATGTAACGAGCCCGTTGAAGGTTGGTTGCAGACTGACATTGGGCATAACCGCCAATTCAAAAAAGGGACGCTATGACCTCATCGTTGGTGACAATCGGCCCGCTGGTCCGTGACAGCTGCCGCGCAACTGGTATACACTGCGAATGTACTAGATTTCTCCAGCACATTCAATTGCCAATCCGCAACACCCTATATTCCCCAATTCACATTACATATTTAACTTATTATAATATACATTAGGTTAAGCTAGAATAAGTCAGAGTTAAGTTAAGTATTAGATTAGATTAAATTAAAAAATAAAATTCCTGGTTTTCTGACCTTTTCCAGAAAACTGTTAATATTGTGACGCATATGACAATCAGTACTGGAATCTTCGAGAAAGTCCGAAACAAAGTACGAGATTATTTTAGGAAGTACTGGAAAACTGGAATAGAAAAGTCGAGATTATGGAACGGACGGAAACAAAACGCCGAATCAGAATGAGGGAACGGTATAAATACGTCGCACACAGATCGTGGAGATGAGTACTGTCTCTTGCCCAAATGGCACAAAACTGTACCAATGGTACACCGCAAACATGTATGCCCTCAACTTCGAAATAGTCGCACCCACGGTTGGTACTCGAGGTAACTCAATTCTGGACATATTTATTGTGTCCAAAGACTTACTTCCACAAATCACTCCTCCTCAAGTTTCAGCGGGTGTATCCGACCACAACGCTGTGACCACATTCATTCGTGGCTATCGAGCATCTCGGGCTCATATCAGATACATACCCGATTATGGGCGGACAAATTGGGACAACTTCAATATTACATTGAAAGATAAACTCCACCAATTCTCTCTTCCCACTGACAGGAACCTAACGACGGTTGAGATAAACAACGCTGCAAAACGACTTCACCAGATTCTAGTTGAAACTTCGCAGACCTATGTCCCGAAGTATAAACTTGAAAAGACCTATCAGATCCCCCAGGACGACCTCGCTCTTCGTCTCATCCGGGAGCGTAAAAAGCTCTGCAGAATGAGATATCGTCACCGCTTTACGCAAAGGGAACCATTATTGCGATCCATTATTCACAATATTGGTACACTGATAAAACAGAGAATCCAAAACAATCGTACCCGACAATTGGAAGACAAGCTGAAGGGTATTCAGATGGACCAGAACGTTTATAAAAATGTTAAAAAGATATGTGGCGCTTCCCGCCCCACTGGGCCAATTATGCACAATGGTATTGTTGTCAATAACGACACCAATAAAGCAAATATCATCGGAGAGACCTTCGAAAACAACCACAAACTTACTCTCCAAGATGGCGACCCGGATACTAATGCAATCGTTAGTTCAGAGGTCCACAGTAAGCTGGACGACTTCAACGAGCCAATTGTTGTCTTTAACCCAACTAACAGTGCATACTTCGATAACACACGTGATAATGGTCACGGTTTCATCACACCAAATACCCTACAGAGCCTGGTTATATCTCGACACCCTAAGAAGTCACCCGGTATCGACAACATGTCATACCACTCGCTGCGACTGCTTTCTGCCTTATTCTTTATAAAGCTCTCCATTCTGTTCAACCATGCTTACAACATGGGGTACTTTCCCCAAGCTTGGAGGCACGCTATTATTTGTCCAATAGCAAAAGTTGGGAAGCCAACGTATCACCCGTCAAGCTTTCGCCCTATCTCGCTTCTCACGTGCATCAGCAAAATATATGAAAAATTCATATACAAGAAGCTAAATAACTTTGTCAGTGCCAGGCGCCTAATACCTGATTTCCAATTCGGATTTCGAAGAGCACACAGCACCACTATGGCTCTCAATTTATTTCAAAACCACGTCTGCGTGCGGCTCTTTAATAAGGAACCCACCGTTGCGGTAAGCCTAGACATTGAAAAAGCTTTTGATACGACTTGGATCGAAGGTCTCGCTTTTAAACTATTAAATACTGGCCTCAGTAAAACGCTATGTAGTATCATCTACCAGTTTTCGAAACAGAACCTTCTATGTTAGAGTGAATGGAAAGCTTTCCCGAACTTTTCACGCCACTGCAGGCGTACCACAGGGCTCCATTCTAGGCCCCATCTTATTCAATATTTACACCTCCGATATTCCCCGCCCTATGGACGGGAGAGTAAACCAAATATGCTATGCGGATGACGTCCTGGTGTACACGTCAACCAAAGGCCCTAACCTCGCAACAAATCGACTCAACCGTCACTTGGACGAACTGTATCGGTATTACAGTCGATGAAAAATCCGACTTAATCCATCCAAAGCAGTAGCCATAATTCTGAGTAGTAAACACTCCCAACCTGCTTCTCGATATTCACAGAATATTCGAATAAAAGTGGGAGATACTACGATTAGACCACAGGACAAGATGAAATATCTTGGGGTCATTTATACCCCAAAAATGAATTTCATCAAACATGTGACCCACATTCTCCAAAGGGGCCTCGGTCGGTCTAAGCAACTGCACAACATCTTGAAGTGGAGGAATAAAGTTGACACCAAAGTTAAGCTAATCTGCTATAAGCAGCTAATCCGATCTGGAATATCGTACGCCTTTCCCATATGGTCCTGCATATCTTCGGCCCAAATGGAAAGACTTCGAGTTTTCGAAAGGAAACTCCTCAGAAGATGCACCAATCATTCTAGAAGGCCTGACGGTCGTCATTACCCCAACTCTCACCTATACGAAGGCGCCTCCATTACCCCTATCGACGAGTACTTGCTTCAATTAGCATATAAGTACCTCGAAACATTCAGAACAGCGAAAACCTACTTGTACGGGACTCTTGCGTTCTTGACCCTTCTCTCTCTCGATCTCTTCGGATCAAACCCCCACAATTTCTTCTTCAGTAGAAAACTGAAGAAAGCACACTTCCCAACAACATTCCCCTCTATAATAGAGGATTCCTGGTCCCATCCCATAGGGTCTACTATTAACAAACCACACACACGAACGCACAGTACAAGACGGCACAAACACAAACATACACACCGACCAAAGCGCAGATTATCAGACGCCAAAGACGTGATCTGCGTTTATTACCGCACCCAAGACCTACCGGTCTTGTATGATTTCTTTCCTACCATCCCTCTATACAAGTAGTTAGAGAACACCTGGACTAACACTGTCCACACTATCCTTGGATAACCCCCCTTTTTTCTTTTCTTTTCAGATATCGCGAGACCGAGCCCAACATCCTCACGGATGTGGGTGATTCTGGTTATCGCAAGATGACCAGAAGTCAGAGACAAGATGAAGGACACATATGTCCTGTCTCGCTAAATTCGGCCTTCTCGCCACAATTTTTTTTTTTTTTTTTTTCGTGGAGATGAGTAAGAAGTAGAACGTGAAGCAAGCGATAAGTGTGGTAGTAATAAGTAATAAGTAAGCAGTAAAATACGCGATAATTACGGAAGTGATAATAAAGAAAACGTTAAGTGTACGGTAAAAAGTAACGATTGTTATTACGGACTAATAAAACGTCACATTAATTCAGAATCGATTTAACGGCTCTTATTTATTTACAAATAATTAATCCAGCGAACCCTAAGCTCGCTACAATATTAAAACCTATAATACTCGAATAGTTATTCACACATTCAGTTATGTTTGAAAAATGTGTAATGTATGCATGTAAACAATTGTATCACTGGAATTATAAGTTAGCTGTAGTACTTAATGTAAACAATGATTATCTGTCAAAAAAACAGGGCATGTTAAAAAAAAACCGCAGCATGCATTAATTCATTCATTAGTACGTAATGTACTGTTTAATGTTCTGTTAAATCGAACTTAAACAAATCGATTCCCTACTCACTGTATAGATTTCTATGCTGATTTATTTAAAAAAAAAAGGTACTGGACTAATGTCAGCGTCCGATATTGTAGGATTATGTTTTAAGAATAACTTTTGCAAATCAATGAAGGTGAACTTAATTTTTTCATTAACTGTATTTCAAGTGTTTCTAAAGTTGGCAAGTTACCAAACACAATAAATTTTGAAAATATTTATGAGGGTTTAGCAACAATTATACGAGGATCCCCGAAAGCCAATGTGTAATCGAGGTAACAGTTGTGCGCTTATCTATATAACCGACGCCTTTATAAACTTTATAATAATATGATATTATATATAAATTAAAATAAAAACAAAATTAGGACTAACCATCAATACATAGCGAAAGCAATCCACTCACAGGCAGTTTCTTAGAAAATACTCCACCAATTTGAAAATTCAAATCTGCCAGTTGAAGCCATTCTTGTCATTCCACGAATATTTTCCTTCTCACTTTATTATCTATTCCAAACCGGGAAATATATTATAAATATCATCCTCTCCCATCCAGTCAGCTGTTGTTTAGAATGACAACAAAAACGGATTGAACAAAAACACAAAAGTGAATTCTAAAAATACCGACATTTCATTTTCATTCTTGCTCTTTCTTACTTCGACTCACAACCGATGTGCAAAGAGCACAGCCTAATACACAACCACAGAGCACAACGAATGATCAACCAAAAGCAAGACGACCACTGTTCCCCATATCAGTCACTGAGAAAATTGTCAAAACGCAGTGGAGAACATTCGGGAAGGTTGTTGCTGAATTGTTCTTAGTCACAAAATGAAATGAAAAAATGTCAAATCGCAAGTGAGTCACAAGAAATTAAATAAAATGTAGAGTGATAAAGTGTCGTGATACCAGTGAATTCAGTAATCATCCAAATACGTATTCAAATCAAATATAACATCCGAGGGGAGCATCGTGTCCGTCTATTAGAGAACCAAGAAAAATCGGTCGTCCGTCGCGTAACTTCTGACATTGCTGTTATCTTTAATTCCTCTTTTAGCCGCTTCGCACTGGATTCCGGATAAATCGATTGAACGGATTGTAAAAGACATTTCATCGATTTTGTGCGAGTGTCGCTCGGAACCTGGCAGGATACGAATAAGAATAATGTCGCGAAAAGTTCGCCGCCATTGTATCTCCTTGGTGTTTAGTGTATTTATTGTTCTAGTCGTCCTTACGGGGCGATGCAATGCCACGGCCACCGACATCGCCTTGGACGCCAAAGCCAACCTGACCCACAGAATCGACAGCCTCAACCTGCTGGTGTACACGTTCCTGCTGACGCTGACTGTTCTAACGATTTGGCTGTTCAAACACCACCGAGTGTCATGGCTGCATGAGACTGGGCTCGCGGTTATCTACGGTGAGTTTTAATCAATTTCCAAAGTTCTACTCGGTGTTCCGGCAGCCCCAATCTATAACATATGTTGTATACAGGTCATAGGTGGTCTTGTCACCAAGCAATTAGTAAGTAAGACAATAAATAGAGACTGGCGAAAATGGTGGGTGGTATGACATTGGTCCCAGAATCGCAATGTGGCGCTGGGTTCCGCTGCCAGTATGAAGGGGAATAGTAAAGCTTTTAAATACTCTTGTACAAGATATCGGTTTTTATATTGGTTGTAACATCGTCAATACTTATATACTTTGACATCTTAGTCAATCAAACATATTGTATTGGATGTCCAGATGAATGCGGATATATTCCGTCTAAAGCTCATTCCTCTTCATTCCCCCTTTGCATATTTTAAAATAATAATATACCCATACGGGTCTTTTTTATACGTCTAAATATTAGAACCAGATATGCTGATAAGTGATTTCGAATCAAAATTGGCAGCAGTAACGGGAGGGAATTTGTGATCTGGTAATCGTGCAATTCGGCTGAGGAAGGACTGATCGTGAAGTGGAGAAGATGTTGATAGAGCGGATAGACAGGCAGCGCAACTTTCTAGTTCATTCGACCGATGTTTGTTGCAACATTTGTAAACAGAGGATTAATCCCTATCAGGATGCGTATTTGCCTAAATAAGAATTTATATATGGCAGGATCTACAGTAACCGGCACTCATATTCGTTTAGTACAAAGTTTAAAGATAAATCAGCAAATAATCTTAATAATAGAACACGTACAATGTTGTGAGAGTTTGTGTCGAATAGAGTTGAGTTGAGAAGATCGGCATTGTTACTGCAAGGCGGCGTCTCGATAATGTCGCGACTGTGGATCGCCTATCAGTTAATGGACTGTATTTAGTTTCATCATCATCATCGGCACTACAACCGGGAGCCGGTCTTGGCCTTATTTAGCAAGTCCTAAGGATTGTTAAATTTTCCATAATGATTTGTTCTTTTTTTCGGGCAAGGTCATTAGTCTGCGCCAGTATTCAGTTTATATCTCTATTATTTATTTCGAATTCTAGTGTATTTTATTACTTATTGTAGCGAGCTTAGGATTCACTGGATTAATTATTTTTAATAAATAAGAGCCGTTAAATCGATTTTCAGTTAATGTAACACTTTATTAGTCCGTTAATAACAACTTGTGCCCTGTGAGTAGGGCGTTAGAATATACTCACAGCTAGGCCGGCTTGTCGTAAGAGGCGACTAAAGGCCGAGTGGTAGCCGGGGTCCCAACGGCTTGTGCGCCCGGTGAAATACCACCCCATCAAGCTTTAGGCTCCGCGAAATGGTCGGGAGAAATCCCTGGCCATATTTCTGAGCTTGGCTGATGGACCGATTCGAAAAAAGGTTGGTTAGGTGGTAGTCGGTCCCAAGGTGAGATACCACCTCGCCACGCTGTACATTCCGCGATATCGCCGAGAAAAATCTTCGACGGTGTTTTCGATGTGTGGCTGATGAGATACATCATAATGGTACCTTCTGATATAACGAATTCCGGAGGTAAACCAGTCTCCCATTCGGATCTCCGGGGGGGACTCTGTCAGGGGGAACATCATGCAGATATCATGATAAATAATGGAACTTTAAGAGGATCGTCATCGCATAACCAAGCTCGCTCTTGAGACTCTGCCCTCGCTCGACTGGTGACGGCATTTTGTAACATCAGGGGCATCGGTTTCACCAATATGAATGTAAACACCGTCCACCAATATTTGCAAACAACGAAACCGGATATCATTGCCCTAACTGAGACCCAGGTCGATTCGTCATTTGATTCGACATATCTTCGTTGCTCAGGATACGACTTACATTCGAGATTCCGTTTTAAGGGCGGAGTCTGCGCCTTCACGCGGTCCAATCTGGCTTGCCAGATGATGGATGCGTTGGAACCCAATAATATGGACATCATATGGTTGAGAGTCGTACTGAGGAATTCTGTTAAACTTGTTTCTTGTCTTGAATGACGACCGACCGGAGACATTTTTTGAACATCTTTCACATACCGTCGACTGGATACAAATCAACCACCCACCTTCTGAAATTGTTATCCTTGGCTGGTTGTTGCATTCTAACCGAACCGACAAGGCGGGGAGGCTGGCGAAGATGTTTGCTGTGAGCCACAACTTGACTCAACTCGTGGGGGGGCCAACGCGAGTGCCGGATGCCCGAGGCGATTATGCGAACACCCTGGATCTGTTTTTGACATTCGAACCGAGCGTTTATACCGTAGAGGTTTCTGCGCCATTCGGAAACTCTGTCGCGCAAGCACTTGCCCATCAATCGAATAACCGGCCTAAGCAGCTTCGCCATGTATGGAAGTATGGGGCTGTTAACTGGGACAATTTGCGAGATTTCTTCGCATCCTTTCCATAGTCCGAGGTGTGCTTCGGAAACTCCGATGTTGACGCTTGTGCGGAGTCGGTTTCAGAGATTATTCTTCTGGGGATGGAGATGTATATTCCACACTCCATCAAACGAAGTTCATCTGATAAACCTTGGTTTGATAAAAAATGCGAGCTGATTACAGCGGCAAAAAATAGAGTTTTTAAGCAGTGGCTCTCCAATCCCACCGATGTTAACAGAACGAATTTTGTTAGAATCAGAAACGCGTGCAACCAGGCGATTGATACCGCGAAGAAGGCTCACAACGACAGGGTGATCAATAAGCTCCTTCGGTGCCCAACTAGTTTGCGGTCCTTCTGGTCAATGGTAAAAGCTGTCAGCGGTAACTTCCCATCCTCCTCTTTCCCTCCTTTGATGACAGACAGCGGGACGTTAGTCACGAATTCAAAGGATAAAGCTAATGTGTTCACGAATTTATTTTCCGCGAATTCGAACCTCGATCCCGGCCTTTTGGAGCCACCTGTGATCTCGCCGGTACGGTCTTCCATGTGGGATGTGAGATTTCGTCCACGCACTATTCACCGCATTCTACGTAAACTGGATTGTAGGAAGGCAACCGGCCCGGACGGAATACCAGCAATAGTCTTTAAGATCTGTGCTCCAGAACTATCGCCGGTTCTTGGCAGACTCTTCCGCTTATCTTATGCACGGAGGACCTTTCCTGCCTGCTGGAAAATCGCTCGAGTGCAGCCAATCCCAAAGACGGGAAAAAAGTGTCTCCCACAAAATTATCGTCCGATAGCATTATTGTCTATTTTATCTAAGGTAGTGGAAAAAGTCATCAATACAGAGTTAGTTGAGTATTGTCCTGTATAAATCCCAAACTAGACCCGCGCTCGAATATTACTCTCATGTTTGGAGCTCTGCTCCTAAACATACCCTCGATCTACTTGAGAGCATACAGAGACGAGCGGTCCGCCTGATCGGGGACTCGGCGTTGACGTCGGGACTACAGTCGCTATCACATTGAAGGCGCGTAGCCGACCTCTGTCTCTTTTACAGATATTATCACGAGTACTGTTCTTCGGAGATTCGTGGTATTGTTCCACGCAATTCGGCTTATATGTGCTCCACAAGACAATCCGATGGATCGCACCCGTTTGTGGTCCATTTCCACACGGCGCGAACTTCCCTGTATCAGAACTCGTTCCGTTACAGAGCGGGGAAACTGTGGAACTCCCTTCCCACGCGAGTGTTCCCGGAGCGCTACAACCTGCAACTGTTCACAAAGAACTGCAATAGTTATTTGATGGCATCTCGGGGCGCCCACTCGGCGCTATAGGTTCGCCTCTCCCGAGAGAAGTCTAATAAAAAAAAATAAAAAACCAAAACCTTTACTTTTACCGTGCACTTAACGATTTCTTGACTTATCGCTTCCGTACTTATCACGTCTTTTACTGCTTCTTACTTACTTCCCTGATCTGCGTGCGACGTATTTATACCGTTTCCTCATTCTGATTCGGCGTTTCGTTTCCGTCCGTTCCATAGCCTCGAATTTTCTACTGGTCATAGTCTCCAGTTTTCCACTACTTTCCAGGATATTCTAGTACTTTGTTTTGGACTTTCTAGAATATTCTAGTACTGCTTGTCATACGCGTCACACTACCCTCCACCTAGATTAGTTCACCCCGAACTAAGTTCACTGGTCTTCTGAGTTAACAAAAGTCACCAGTCGGTCACGATGTACCACTTTCATCTGAATCCTATAGACAACGTCGTTAATTCTTGTGAGAATCTTATACGGTCCTTCCCAATGTTGTTGAAACTTCGGAGACCTTCCTTTTTGCCGATGAGTGTTATTAAGCCACACGTTATCGCCTGCATTAAATCCGGATGCGTTGGTTCGAACGCCGTACCTTGTTTTCATCCTGTCACTTGATACCTTGATTTGCTTTCGAACCAAATGATGAATCTCATCGAGGCGATTTCTCCATTCGGCTACGTAGTCTTCAGTCTTATCCATGGCGTCTGGAGGTATCCCGAGTCGCAAATCGGCTGGTAATTGTATCTCTCGTCCAAATATAATTCTTGCTGGAGAATGGCCTGTCGTATCGTGATTAGCCGATCTATAAGTCATGAGAAAGGTTTGTATATTTGTCCCAATCTCGTTGGTGATCACTAACGACCTTCGGTAAATGTTCTTTTATTGTTCGGTTGAACCTTTCGACCATTCCGTCTGATTGCGGATGTAAGGGTGTGGTCCTGGTTTTCCTTACGCCCAGTGCCACACAGATGCCTTGAAATATATGTGATTCGAAGTTTCGGCCTTGATCGGAATAAAGCTCACAGGGAACTCCATATCTGCTAATCCAATTATTGATAAGCTGCTCAATGACGGTTGTTGCTTCTTGATTTAGAATTGGAAGGACTTCCACCCACTTGCTGAAGTAATCCTTGATGACCAACATGTATTTGTTGCTATCGTTGGTTTTTGGGAATAGTTCTGAGATATCAATCGCAATTCGCTCGAAAGGTGCACCCACGTTGTACTGCTTCATAGCGCTCCTTGGTTTTGCTGTTGGTCCTTTGGTCGCAGCGCAAGTTGTGCACTTCCTACACAAAGACTCGACATCATCTCTCATGTGAACCCAGTAGAATCGAGATCGTAATTTTGAAAGTGTCTTATTAACTCCCAGATGTCCACCGGAGGCCCCGTCGTGCATTTCGGTTGGTACATCCTTCACTTTTGATGGTGGGACTAGAATTTGCATTCGATGGGATTTTCCGTTTACGCTTTAGAATTCCATCTTCCACAAGCAAGGAATTCCATTATGCCCAATATGCTTTAACTGTTCCACTCTTGTCGGAAATATTGTTCCAAGTTGGCTGCTCGTTCTTTTCTTTGTGTTCCAGGATTAGCGACATATCTTCATCCTGAAGCTGAGCTGCGCGTATACCATCACTCGTCCACCCATCTAGTACTTCTACTTGTACATTTCGCAGGTCGTACGCCACTTCTTTCTCTTCCGCTCTATGACGATGTTTACAATCTGGCTTACATGGTCTTCTTGATAGAGCATCAGCGTTATTATGCACCTTCCCTTGACGGTGGGAAAGTGCTCCGATTCCTGTGTTACTTCCATCAGTATCCAATATAAATGGTTGATCCGATCTTGGGAATGCCAATCTTGTAGTCTTACATATATATATATATATATATATATATATATATATATATATATATATATATATATATATATATATATATATATATATATATATATATATATATATATATATACATATATCAAACCCACACCCATACCTACAAACGCAGGGAAACATTCAAATGGACACATTTTATCTACAAAAGAAAACATACATTTTATCTACAAAAGAAAACATACATCAAACAAAAACATACATAAGCAAATATCTATATATACGCAATGTCCCAAATGAAATAGGAACTACCCTAGTCATCGACGAAATCATATCACAAGTATTCCCATTAGCAGAAAGTTTAATGACTGATAACGCCCCCATATTTAAAGGAACCGGGGGGGGGGGGGGCATTCTTCTCAAACATTCCTGAAAGCTTAAGATAGGTAACAATCAAAACATAAGACACAGATACTTCAAAATCTGTTCAACTTAATGTTATTCCCAAAACACGAACAAAAGAAAACGTGAACCACTCTATTTTAATAATAGAAACACGGGTACTTCAAAACCTGTTTTACCTAATAGATTTAAGATATTAATAGATTCGAAAAATATAAATAGTTAAGTTCGAAATGTAAACAATAGATCCTGTCTGACTACGGACTCTAATACACGAGCTGCTCAGAGGAGGAAAATAATAAAAGGAAACATAGTTTCTAAATAAACAAAGACAAAGGCCTTTTCGATTGAAAATATTTTCTCCAGGAACAGCACAAAATAACTCGTGCGACTTATTTATACCGTTTTTCCTCCTTCTGATTCGGTGTTTCGTTTCCGTCCGTTCCATAGCCTCGAATTTTCTATTGTTCATTGTCTCCAGTTTTCCAGTACTTTCTAGAATATTCTAGTACTTTGTTTCGGACTTTCTAGAATATTCTAGTACTGATTGTCATACGCGTCACAATATGTAGGATTAAATATTATAAGCGCATCTTTTGATGTGTTGTATTAACACACTCCAAACAAAGAAAACGTAAACCACTGGGATCTTCGCATTATGACACACGATTTTATGGTCCATTTTTATTGCCTTTAATCTCCCTAGATTTTTATAGTTTTTTTCAGGTGACGTTATTTGTCCCGGTATTCTTTTAAATTCAAGGAGTAGATTTCTCAGTAGACTTATACATAAAGGAAGGCAATCATCAGTTTCACTACCTTCGCATTTCCTAAATGCCTAGTTATTTTCATTCAAAAATTAGGAAATACTCTATTTTTGTAAGTTTCCTGTTTGAACATTACTAATGCCTTTCTAATACAAGTACTCAATAACAGTTTTATTGCTAACTTTGTATACCTTTTTACAATTCTACGCAATGATGACCTATGCGTCATCATTTGATCCGGCAAATCAACTGAACACTTTCCTAAATTATATTCAGCAACTACTTATGATTACTTACATGGGTATCATTTTTGATGGAATATTCGAGGGAAAGTGTAAAGTACACTAAGCTTGTTGGCAGCACCTTGGGGTTCAGGGGCGACTCCAGTAAAATAAATGTCTCACGACTGACTATACGTATTAACTCGTCTGTTGCAAATAAAATTTCATCAAAAAGCGCTACGAATAGTAAGAAAATAAAACGATCTAAAATGAGTGCAACATTCAACTCATTTCATGAATGAAAGCAAGATTGCCACACGGCTTATCTTCGAGGCATTTTGAAGTTGCACCCTTATGGAGTTTTGAACGAATTGCTCATTCAATCATGAATAGATCATCTTTTCCAGTATTCAAACATACAAATAATAAACGTGAAATCCTTTGTTTTCACTTTTATTTGTCAGACACCACTCGACAATAGAGGTTTACTTAACTTATACTATAAAGATTTTGTGTGATATACTTGGACTTACCATTTATATCTGGTGTGCATTTCCCTCAAACCCTTGTAATCTTTAGCTGCAACCTCATCGAGCAGCAAAGCGACATTATTTTGCTTATAGAGTACCTCATTCAGTTTGAGTAGAGAGTGTATGCTTTGTAAATAAAACAAGTGTTTGGAGTGCCGTCCTAAATGAGACATATATTATCTAGTCGTCATAGAATGATTAAAATTGTCTCAGAATGATGACTTAGTAATTTTTTTGTTGAACCTTGGACCCATCTTAACCGGAACCCAACAAGCCACTGAATATTTTCATTTATTTATTAGTTCCATATCTTTCAGCGCCACCAATCTGAAGGACTTGAGGTCTCATTAGTCATATACTGGTACAAAAGTTCTCTTTCTTTCTGCAAATGCATTGTAGGAAAAATTTTCCGACATCGTCTTGAAGTTTCCATCGCTTTAACATGGAGAGAGTTTTATTTGATTTCTACTGATTTATATATTACGATGCGTAGATGAATCGAAAGTTGTGCTTTTTGGCTCGTTGAGTCATAGTAGTTTGCATTTACTGCCGTTTTTACTTTGCAAACCATTTCAACCGCTTTTATTAAGTAAAATATTAGGCACTTACCATTATACTTTACGCCAGAAACTGAGCGCAATAAATTGCCAGGGTATTCGTATGTTAACATATCGTTTGTTTTTCAATTGTCTGTGTTATTGGGTAGGGTCTATATAAATGCGATGATATCAACCGGTGTCTGACATAAACGGTTATATCTTTAGCTCCAAATTAACCTAAGGTATTTACATATTCCACTGTTTTGCAGAACTCACCCAGTTCCATTAACCTGGTTTGTCAACAGCTGCAACACTCGTTCGCCTACCAATTAACAACGAGCGGCAAGCTGCTGATAATATTGAGATTGTACTCTGAATCTACTTACAAGTGGAATTGACCATTATTTAACAATTTGAGAAACCTTGCTTTTTTGATTCTATTTAAGTCTTTGTAGATGGTTTGAACTAGAAAGAGTTTCTTTTACCGTGTTAAAGTTACCTTTTAGTCACAACCTTATCAGACTACTGGTTACAATTATTTCCTGAGTAATAATGATAAATCCCCAAGAGTTAAAAATAAGTAATTGCTTTGTATTGCCGTCATATAACTTAGAATTCAATTGTTCATTTGCGTCTTATATATCGTTTTTGCATGAATCATTTATTATTATTATTATTATTTATTACAATGTAATTAATTACACAATAACTTAATTCTAAATAGCGCTAGCTGCTAGGGCTTTCGGCTAATATCGAGTTACTTTAAATTTTGTTATGAAGGTTAGTAAGTGTTAGTAATTCGTATGTGTAGTTGATATTCTGTTCTGATGGTTTTGCCAGAATGTTGCTGAAGGTGTCGTTTCCAAATAGTTGGTTTGCGATGGTTTGGAGTTTTGGGCAGTCGAATATGATGTGATGTGGAGTAAGTGGGACTTGGTTGTTGCAGTTACTGCATTGTGGGGGGCTGGTTTTTGTAAGGATGTGTTGGTGTGTGATTTTGGTGTGTCCTAGCCGGAGTCGTAGGAAGCATTTTATTTTTCTGTTTGAGACTGTTGTTGGGTAAGTAACGGGTTTGGTGTCCTGTTTAATAGTGCTGTACAGGTGGGTGTAGTGGTGCCATTCCTCTTCCTCCACGTTCTTAAGGGCATTTTTTACCTGTCTTCTTATGTCCGTTTTGTTAGGATAATAGAAGGAGACGAGAGGCGACTTTGTCCCTAGTTTTGCGGCCGCGTCGGCCGCTTCATTTCCACTAATGTTACAGTGCCCGGGGGTCCAAAGTAGCTTTATTTTATTAGCTTTCTTAATAATGTTATCTTGGATTTGACGAATGACAGCATTTGTGGAGTTTACGTTGGTTATTGCTTTTAGAGTTGAAAGGCTATCAGTACAGATAATCGTTGGGATTTTCTGGATCAGTTTTGTTGCTTCCAAAATTGCCGTTTCTTCCGCTGATAGGATGGAACAAAAGGTGGGAAGTGATCCCATTCTGATTATTTCTTTGCGATCGTTGACTATAGCAAATGACACATTTGATTCGTTTTTGGAACCATCTGTGAAAAACAGGTTCCAGTTTTGATGTTTGTCGATGGTATCCTTGAAAAGTTTTTGATAGATTATCTGATTTGTTGAATGTTTTAGATAATGGGACAGGTCATCTAAGATTGTATTTCTCGGAATTAACCATGGAGGGTGTTGTGTGCGGTGGGGTTTTGAAATATTTATAGGGATATGTAAGTCCTTGGCTATATCGACGGCCCTTTCCAGTCCTGAGCGGTATCTCGACCTTCGTTTTTTTTTATAAATTTTTCGGATGTCCTGCACTATGGGGGTTGCTATAGACATTGTAAATTTGTAAGCAAGTGTAGCTGATATATATTTTAGTCTCTTTTCTATAGATGGGAGACCGCATTCGACGAGGATGTTTTTAATTGGTGTAGTACGGAATGCTCTGGTACTTGCTCGAGCTGCGGCGTGATAGGGAGATTTTATTGTTTGCAGGGTCGTTTTGCTACATTTTCCGTATATCATTAGTCCGTAGTCGATTTTAGATAGGATGATGGCTTTAGTTATGTTAATAAGGGTGTTAGTATGTGCATATCCATTCTTATATGCTAGGTATTTTACAATATTTAATCTTGCAGCTAGGCTTTTCTTAAGTGCTAAACAATGTTCTTTAAAATTGTATTTACTGTCAAAGAGGATACCGAGGATTTTCATGGATTGGATTGTAGGGATTGTGTGATTCTGAAAGGGAAGTGTGATGTTTTTGCTGCAGCTGGTTTTTCTACAAATGTGTAACATTTTAGTTTTTTCGAGGGAGATCTTTGCGCCTGAGGTTTTACACCAATTAGTGATGTCGTGTAGTATTTCTGAATAGGTAGATTGTACTTCGTTGAGATCGTTTACGTTTGTTAGAATAAATAGGTCGTCAGCGTAGAGGCAGTGTTTTATGTTTTTATATTTTACGAGAATGTCGTTTATTCCGTCAAAGGCTATAGCGAATAATAGGACTGATAGTGGAGAACCCTGTGGGATACCGTTTTTTATGTTGTATATTTGTGAGAATGCACCACCTGTTTTGACTCTAAACTTCCTGTTAGAAAGAAAGGACTTGATTATGTAGAACATATTGTTACCAACTCTCCATTGCGCTAATTTATTCAAAATCACATGAGGACCGATCCGGTCGAACGCTTTTTCAAAATCTATGGAGAGAATTGTTGTATGCTTTTTGGTTGACAAAGAAGATGTGATGAAGTTGTCGATATGGAGTAGCGCATCAATCGTTCCACGTCCTTGCTTGAAACCAACCTGTTCAATGCTTATTAGATTGTTTTTCTCCATGAACCAGTTGAGTCGTCTAGCTACAATTTTTTCAAATGTTTTTCCTAGACACGGGAGTAACGATATTGGGCGATATCCTTTTGCCGAAGTCGGTTCGCCAGCGGGTTTTGGTATGGGTACAATTGTGGCTATTTTCCACACTTGTGGAATTACACCTGTTTGGAGTATGTTATTGAAGAGATGGAGTATTCGGTGTCTCCGGAGTGGTGGACTGTTCTTTAACATTATGTAATCGACTCGATCATATCCTGGTGTTTTACCTGTGGCGCCGTGTAGGGTTGACTCTAATTCAATTTTATTGATCGGGAGATCTATTAATTTAGAGGATGGGCTTGTGTGAGGGGACGGGCTAATTGTGTCTCTTTTGGCAGAGAGAAATGACGGATGGAAGTTTACGTCTTCTGCGTAGTTTGACCATGTTTTGCCGAGATGGTCGGCAATTTGAAGGGGAGATGTGAGAGTGCCTGAGTCGGTGTTCATGCATTTTATTGAGAGGGGGCGATACTGCCCAGTTAGCGTTTTTATATCCGCCCAGATTTTTCTGGGAGTGGAGTTCGGATTTAACTTTTCGGTAAATGTTTGGAAGGCTTTTCTTTTTTCTTCCTTGGCATTTTTGCGAAAAAGAGCATTTAACTTTTTATAATTGATTAGGTTAAAATCGGAGGGGAATCTTTTGAAAATTCTCCAGGCTTCTTGTTTTTTCTTCCTTAGGTTGTCCAATACTGGATTCCACCAGGGAACTACTGCCTTATGGAGTTTCCGACTTGTTTGTGGTATCGAGGCATTTGCTCCTATTCGGATTGCTTTAGTGATTATGGCTGTTTCTTGATTAATATTTTGACTCTCTACATGTTGACTTAGTGCCTGGGTAGTTATATTTTGAAATTTACTCCAATTAGCAAGTTCGGTTTGGAATTTAGGAAGAAGTTTGGAGGGTTTGGGACACATGCTAGTGTTAATGTTTATTATTATTGGAAAGTGGTCGCTCCCGTGCAGGTTGGGTAAAGTATTCCAAGTGCACATTGGGGCCAATTGAGGTGAGGCTAGTGATAAGTCTACATGTGTGAAGGATTTGTGAGTGGAAAAATGTGTATGGCTACCGTTATTGAGTAGTGCTAGATTTGCGGTCAGTATGTATTTCTCCACGGTTTTTCCCCTTTTATTAGTGGACGAAGATCCCCAGATGGGACTCCACGCATTAAAATCTCCGAGGAGAAGTATCGGTGTTTGGATGCTATCTGTGATAGTGGTAAGATCGTGTATCGTTATTGGTTGGGATGTGGGGGTGTATGCTGATATTATCGTGAGGTTTCTGCCGATATTTATTTCTACTGCTACGACCGAGATTGCAGAGTTTACTACTATAAGTTTATGTGGGATTGATCTATGTATAAGTATACCTGTACCATGTTTAGAAGCAACATTTTCCGTAAGGTTGTGAAAGAATGCCGCGTATTCTTTGGGTCCTGTGGCCCGAGAGTCGTGGCGGATGTGCGTTTCTTGTAGAGCTATGATGGATGGTTTCAGATCTTTGATGAGTATTTGGAGCTCATGCATATTGTTTTTGAGTCCGTTCAGATTCCATTGTAGTATTGTGAGTTTATGGACATGAATGCTATTGCGTATATTAAACCTGCTGCTGTTGGGGATTTTGTTGTTGTAAGGGTTCAGTCTCCGTGTCTCGAGTGTTGAACCATTCAAGCCGAAGCCCTGTCTGCTTCGGCCCGAGTTGGGATTTTCTCGAGACACAGAGACTGTGCTTTCG
This sequence comes from Microdon myrmicae, assembly GCA_963931805.1. Taxonomy (NCBI): domain Eukaryota; kingdom Metazoa; phylum Arthropoda; class Insecta; order Diptera; family Syrphidae; genus Microdon; species Microdon myrmicae. The sequence goes on from OZ007496.1 coordinate 84,818,896, forward strand.
TTGGGAGTGTTAGGGTTATATGTGGTTATTGTGAGGGAGTGGGGAGTTTAATAATTCTTGAATGGTGGGTTCATTTATTTTTATGTTAGTGTTTTTTTTAATAGGTATAGGTTCGTTGTTACGGTTGGTTGTTGTGGGTTTTATGATTAGAGGTGATTGGTTTTGTATGGCTTTACGGTATTCTGCAGATGTAGAAGTGCAGTTTGAAATGAATGAAGTGTTTGTCGATGTTGGTTGGAGTGTAGTTTTTGTTGGGTTTTGTTTTGTAGTTTCTTTTATTGGTGGTGTTATATGTGTGGCTGTTGTTTTGAGAAGTGCGGCATAGGATTCCTTTGGTTTGTTTGATGGCGTGGGATTTCGTTCCCTATATATCCGTTTCGCTTCGGATAGAGAAATTTTATTTCTCGTTTGTATTTCAAGAATGGACTGGTTTTCTATATATTGGGGGCATAATGGTGATGAAGCAGGGTGAGGGCCTTGACAGTTGGCACAGTGGGTTCGGGTGCATTCTAAGTCGGGGTGTGGAGGAAGGTTGCAGTTGTTGCACGCTGGGTTTCGTTTGCACCATTTGGCTGTATGTCCGAGTAGTTGGCATTGGCGGCAGCGCATTGGTCTTGGGATATACTCATTTACTTTGGCTTTGTGCCATCCGATTTCTATGTTACTCGGTGGATTGAAGCGGTCAAATGAAAACAACATTAGTCCGGAGGCCCTGATTTCGCCATTTTGCGATTTTTTAAATTTATGGACACTTACCACTCCTTGAGGTTTCATTTCTTGGACGATGTCTTCTTCCGGAACATTAATTAGGTATGGTGCGTAAACAATACCTTTCGAGAGGTTTAATTTCGGATGCAACTTTATTGTTACCGGACATAGTTGATCGAACCGTTTGGTATTTACAAAACGTAGAGCTGTTTGTTCATCTTTCACTAGTAAGAGAATTGAACCGTCTCTTAGCATGGACACTTTTTCATATTGTGTACTAATTGAGTCTATAGCTCTTTTTAACACGAATACGTTCACTCCGGTCAGAGGTTTTGTCGCGTCATTAGGAACAATTTGAATAAATTTCGGGTTTTTTTCACTTGTCTTTGTTGGTAATTCCGGGAAGTTCGATTCAATAGGACTAAATGCCTGCCGTTTTTTTTTATTGACGGGGACGTCACCCAAGGACGTTTCCTGCAACATACCGAATCTGTTGCCGGTGTGCTGCTTTGGCCCTAAGGCCATTTTTTATTTATTTCTCTTTTCTTTTGCTTTACTTTGGAACCGGTTAATTTAAAGTACACTAACAAAAGCAATACACTTACAACACGCACAGTACCGTAATAAAATATTCACACGCGGTTTTGTGTTCACAATTCTTTCACTGCACAATACGGTTAAAATTTGCGTCCTTACTGTTCGAGAGTTCGTCTGGCAATGTTGCATGAATCAAATTTGCGTCTTCACTTTCAAAGTGTTTTAGTTACGTCTCTATAAAACTTGTTTCTATAATTAACTCGTGTTCAGAAAAGACTTGTACTGTAGACTACTCCGATAGTAAATGCTTGAATCACACTTCTTATTTCTTTATTTCTTAGAAATGCAGTGCAGTTTTCTGGTTTTGTTCTGATCAGTTTTTTGACTGAATTATATGAATAATTTTCTTATCTTCAAATACTTTTTACAGAAATCGCCAATCAAAGAATGCGCACCAATTCATTTTCAAAATTAATTACGAATAAATAAGGAATAGTTCTTCTGCTGACCCACACGTGCGTGAGTTAACGGTCCTGAGATAGCAATCGCAATTCGCTCGAAAGGGGCACCCACGTTGTACTGCTTCATAGCGCTCCTTGGCTTTGCTGTTGGTCCTTTGGTCCCAGTGCAAGTTGTGCACTTCCTACACCAAGACTCGACGTCAACTCTCATGTGAAGCCAGTAGAATCGAGATCGTAATTTTGAAAGTGTCTTATTAACTCCCAGATGTCCACCGGAGGCCCCGTCGTGCATTTCTGCTAGCACATCCTTCACTTTTGATGGTGGGACTAGATCGATGGGATTTTCCGCCCACGGCTTCCCATTTCCGCTTTAGAATTCCATCTTCCACTAGCAAGAAATTCCATTGTGGCCAATATGCTTTAAATGTTCCACTCTTGTCGGAAATATTGTTCCAAGTTGACCGCTCGTTCTTTTCTTTGTGTTCCAGGATTAGCGACATATTTTCATGCTGACGTTGACCTGCGCGGATAGCATCATTGTTCCACCCATTTAGTACTTCTACTTGTACATTTCGTAGGTCGTACGCCTCTTGTTTTTCTTCCGCTCTATGACAATGTTCACAATCTGGTTCACATGGTCTTCTTGATAGAGCATGAGCGTTATTATGCACCTTCCCTTGACGGTGAGAAATTTGGAAATCGTACGTTTGAAGTCGTTCAATCCATCGAGCTATTTGTCCTTCCGGATTCTTAAAATTTAACAAACATTTCAGGGCGGCATGATCCGTCCGAAGGTGGAATCGACGTCCGTAGAGGTACTTATGGAAATTCTTAATGGCTTCTACGACAGCCGGCCGTTCCTTTCTTGTTGCGCAGTAATTTCTCTCTGGCTTAGATAGAACTCGACTATAATATGCGAGAACTCTCTCTTTACCATCGACTTCCTGTGACAACACTGCTCCGATTCCTGTGTTACTTCCATCAGTATCCAATATAAATGGGCGATCCGCTCTTGGGAATTCCAATCTTGGAGTCTTACATAACTCGGCCTGCAATGTGTTGAATGATGCCTCACACTTTTCTGTCCAATTAAATTTCTTGTCTTTACCCGTTAGTTCGTGTAGGCTTTTAGCCACATTGCCGAAACCTTTAACAAACCGTCGGTAATATGTGGCTCATCCCATAAAGCTTCTCAACTCTTGTTTGTCTTCTGGAGTAGGCCACTCTTGGACAGCTGCTATTTTATCAGGATCCGTTTGAACTCCTGCAGATGAAACGATGTATCCTAGGTATTTTACTCTCCTTTGGAACAGTTCACATTTCTTCGAATTGAGCTTTAAGTTGCCCTGTCTTTCCGTCGTTCGAAGCACATATTATTGATGTGTTCTGGTAAATTCCTTCCAACAACGATGATATCGTCCAAGTACACAAGACACGTATTCCATGTAAGTCCCCGTAGAACACTTTCCATTAATCGTTCAAACGTTGCTGGAGCATTACACAATCCAAAAGGCATCACGTTGAATTGATAAAGTCCGTTTCCGGTAGTAAACGTTGTCTTCTCCTTGTCCTCCTCCTTCACTTCCACTTCCCAGTAACCGCTTTTTAGGTCCAATGTTGAAAACCACTGAGCTCCAGAAAGGGTATCTAGTGTATCGTCGATTCGAGGAAGTGGGTAAGTGTCCCTCTTCGTAACGTCGTTTAACCGGCGGTAGTCGACACAAAATCTAGTTGTCCCATCCTTATTCTTGACGAGCACTACCGGCGAAGCCCATGGGCTCGATGATTTCTCGATGACTTCTTACTCTTCCATATCTCGAATCATGTTGCCTACTTCTGATTGTTTGGCCAACGGTAGTCGACGAGGTGGCTGTCTTATAGGTCTTGACTCATCCCTGTCAATGCGATGTTTAACTATACTGGTGCGTCCGAATTTGTCATTTCCTGTCACAAAAATATCAGAAAAATCGTTCAGGAGTGATTTAACGCTTGCCTTTTCTCTGTCTGTTATTCCTATTTTCTGAGACATCGCCCTATTAACCACAGAGGATGCACCAGAGGGCTGTTGAATTGAATGGTCCTCTCCCCTTGTCTGAATCGAGTTTATCATTGACACGGGTGCACATTCAGCGATTACCTCTCCTTTTCTTATTGCGATCGGCTCCTTGGACGCATTTAGTACTCTGACGGGTACGATGTGCTTCTTCGCATCGATAAGGGCTTTCCCAACAAGGATGTTTCCCTTACGCTGATTTTGTACAGCCTCGGTGATGTAAAATCGATTGTCACCGAGATCACTCTCGAGACTGGTCCAAATTACGGAGTCTGAACGAGCTGGGATCTCATCCTCTTCACGCACATAACATTTCAGTCTTCGCAATTGTTCGTCCTGCAATGTAATAGCAACCTCTAAGTTACCAATTCGCAGTGTTCTTTGCCTGATATCTAGAACAACTTCATGCTCCTTCATGAAATCCATTCTAAGAATGCAATAGTCCGTAATATCGGTAACCAAAAATTGATGGGAGATGGAAATATTGCCCAGCATTATTATGCTCTCGACTTCTCCGTAAACGGTAGAACGTTTTCCTGTGGCAGTCTTCAAAGCGTATCTTCTATTTTTATTAAGGGCTATTTTGCTCACGACATCCGGCCGAATTATGGATCTCGTTGCTCCAGTGTCGATTGTCACTGTTGTTGTCCTTGCGTTAACAATCGTAGTTATAACCAAACTTTGGTTATCCCGTTGGAGTTGTGATACAGTTACGATGCTGGGGCTGCATATTCCAGCAGGCGACTTTCGCCCCGTAAAGTCTGCCCTTACAAGTTTCCCGAGCTATTGACCTCAGGTTGGTCCGTTGATAGTCTTAGGATCTCTCTTAGGATTAGCACATGAACAACAATTCTCACTTGATGTTTCATTCATTCGTCGACGTTTCCTACAGTCAACAGAGATGTGGCCGACTTCGCCGCATGTCCAACACTTCATATCAGGTCTCGGGGTTCTCCGTTGTACATGCCCGATTCTTTGGCAGGAACATTCCTCGACGGACGTTTCTCGGACTATATATGTACTCTTGGTAGCCAGTTTAGCAGATTCATATGCCAATGCGAACGCCAGTATTTCATTAGTCGTATTCTTTCCCGCCAAACGAACGGCCTGTTGCAAGTCCCGATCTTGGAATGCGTTTATAAATGCATCCATTGCTACCTCGTTCAGAAATTCCTTAGTCATATTTGAATAAGACAAGTTTGCCTTGCCAATCACTCAATGTCTGCCTGCAACTGTTGAAGATTTTCTCCAGGTTTCAGCGTTCTGCTCCGCAGTTGCATGGGGTAGACCTGCTGCATGTGGTTGTCTGCATACCTAGCTTCAAGGCCGTCTCTTACCGCTTGGAAATCTGTTTGCTTCTCTGCTGGTATGGTTTGTAGTAATTCTGCAGCCGTCCCGCGGAGTGACACGATTAGTGATGTTGACTTTTGCTCATCCGACCACTTATTATAATTAGCCGCGACGTCAAACTGATGTATAAATACGGAGAAGGGTCCCGTTCCATCGAAGGTTGGCGGTTGCGTCCTTGTGTCTTTGTAGTCATGTTGATTGCTAGGCGATGTCTTATTTCTCTCAACACACTCAAGTTTCTTCGATTCGCGTTATTTCCTCGGTGACTTTTCGATCCAGATTTTCTACTTCGTTTCGAATTTCTTCCTTAAAGTATTGAAAATTACTGCGTTTGGGCATCCAACTTTGCATTAACATCTGCAGCTTGTGCGTCGAATTTTGAAATTTTTTGGGTATCCAACTTTGCATTAACATTTGCAGCTTGCGCGTCCAGTTTTGTATTAATATCTGTAGCTTACGCGTCCAACTTTGCATTAACATCTGCAGCTTGGGCGTCCAATTTTGAGTTAATATCTGTAGCTTGCGCGTCTAGTTTTGTATTACTATCTAAAGCTTGCGCGTCCAATTTTGTCATCATCATCCTGAACATCTCCGAAATGTCCAACTGTGGCGAACTCTTCTCTGTTACATTGGCACCATCTTTACTCGCTGTTTCTTCTCCATCCGGACAGTCTGGTCAAATCGTAAAAACATATATGTCGACATCGATACCTTTTTCCTCCAATGCTGCTTGCAGACGCTGTCGAAGAATTTGCTTCTGTCCTCTGCTATCCAGATTCCGGTCCTGAAGTTCCTTCTTCAATCCAGGAACGCGAAGATCCTCCAAATGTCGATCTGACATCGTTACAACACACTTTCACAGACTTATTCACTTCACCAATAATTAATCCCACTTCTGACACCAATTGTTGCGAGCTTAGGGTTCGCTGGATTAATTATTTTAATAAATAAGAGCTGTTAAATTGATTTTGAATTAATGTAACACTTTATTAGTCCGTTAATAATAACCGTTACTTTTACCGTACACTTAACGTTTTCCGTACTTATCGCGTCTTTTACTGCTTACTTCTTACTTCTTACTTTTTACTTTTTACTTATCTCCCTGATCTGTGTGCGGCGTATTTATACCGTTTCCTCATTCTGATCCGGCGTTTCCGTCCGTTCCATAGCCTTGAATTTTCTACTGTTCATAGTCTCCAGTTTTCCAGTACTTTCTAGAATAATCTAGTACTTTGTTTTGGACTTTCTAGAATATTCTAGTACTGATTGTCATATGCGTCACAATACGTACAATGTTGTGGGGGTTTGTGTCGAATAGAGTTGAGTTGAGAAGATCGCCATTGTTACTGCAATAATGTCGCGACTATGGATCGCCTATCAGTTAATGGACTGTATTTAGTTTATATTGTCGGGGTTATTTAAAAGCATTCACAAAGAACCACCCATTCCCTTTAAATCAACCCGCCTTTCCACACCCAACAAAGCCATTTTGCTTACCTGTAATCGAGCAGCGTTAAGCTGCCCTTTTAATAGCATATCTGACAAATAAGCCCACGGCAAGATCATCATCTTGCCATGGCACCATACGAACGCATATCAACCAAACCACTTCGGTTCATTCTACATGAATCAGTTAGGAACATGATCGGTTCCTCTGGGCGGCAACATGCCAATCAAACATACACCGATCCTCCTGTGTCTGCTTGTTCCAACAATCCGTTGGTCCCAAAAGACACGTCAGGCAACTCGCCTGCTTGCACATCTGCAAGCCAGATTTCCGATGATCGATCGCCAATGCCGATAACCGATCATCGAGTTGGACACGGTATGATTGTTATTTAAACAATCATACCAATGATCATGTCCCACGTAGCGTTTTCTAAACTAAACAAATCTCCACACTAGCTCTTACCACTGGTATAAGCGATAAACGCCCATTGGATCGGACACGATCATGATTGTTATTCAAACAATCATGCCAATGATCAGGTCCCACGGTATAGTTCCCTCAAACAACTCTCGTACCATTAACCAAGGTAAACAAACGCGTATCTTAGCGTTTGAACCCCGAAATAGCGTTTCTGTTGACATAATACCTAGAAACCTATTTCTCCATCAACGAATCGCTAGTTCAAACATAGCAACCTTTTCCGGCCGCTATCCGAGCGACCATCTATTTGCACAGCTGACCTGAGTTTAATTCGAATATCATTTAGGCAGTTGTTGTTGCCGCTTTTCCTTATTCGACTTCAGTCTATATTTGAAATGTTGTCCCTTCCATGTACAGGCCCTTTCTCTGTATCTGTGCAATCTCGAATAGAGATATCCGCGCGAAGCAACATCTAGATTCATAGGGGAGTCAGATTTTATTCTTCGAAGGGTGCGCACCTTCGTTAACGAATCCCCGCGGAGAGTCACCGAGACTTCGTCCAAGAGTTACTTCGTTACTAAGTCCTTTCTTTTCGTGTGCGTCTTTTTGCCATGCCGTGTTTCACCAGTGTAAAAGAAATACAATTTAATATAGTTCTTTAAACAAAGTGTAGCCCACTAACTTTGATCCCGTTATAATAATAAACCAGGATTGTCACCGTGCGTGTAACGAGAATTCGGGATATTAATTCGTGTCTCTGCGGAGACGAATTAATGCTGGGCTGGAAGTCTCTCCTTCCCGCTCAAGCTACTCCGTCACTGCGAACACGAGCGAGCTTCCCATAGGCCTCTTGCGATAACCAGATACTTACTGAGTTGATTAAGTATTTGGAGTGCAACGGACTTCTGAATGATCGTCAATACGGATTCCGTGGTGGGCAGTCCACCCGAGACCTTTTGACACTTATAACCGATATATGGACATCTGCGACTGAGCGGCATGGTGAGTCAAGGGCGGTCGCATTGGATATCTCCAAGGCTTTTGATCGCGTCTGCCACGGGGCATTGCTGCGCAAACGTCGTTCATATGGATTTTCCCTGCAGCTTTGCGACTGGACGAAGAGCTTCCTCGAAAATCGATCGATCCAGCTTGTTATGGACGGCGAGTGTTCGAATCTGTATCCTGTTAATGCGGGGGTGCCCCAAGGTTCTATTTTGGCTCCAACCTTGTTCTTGCTTCACATAAATGATTTGTTGGAGACAACGGATAACAAAGTGTTCAGTTTTGCGGATGATAGTACGCTTGTTTCCTCCTTTTCGAGTGTTCGGCCGATTGATGCATCTGTGTCGCATCAGCTGAGATGTAGACAGATTGACTCTCTGAATTAGGATCTAGATAGGGTCCAGCAGTGGGGAAGGGCCTGTGGGGTTATATTAGTCGGTGTAGCGGCACGGGTACGGGTTCACTAATATCCCACTGAGTTCTGCCCGAAACTGTTCACTAAAGGAGAAGTAAAATGCACTGATTTTGACTGAAGTAAGTCCTTTTGTTGGGGTCAATCCCCTTTTGTAACACTAGATATCGTTCCAGAGGACAGGTCTTTAATTAGCTGATGTGTCTTGGGTTGGTGCGTCGACAATTCACGTAAAAAATGCCGATCATTGTCACCTTCGCTGGTGTTCAGCCAACACAATTAACGCCGAGGTTTCGTATATAAAACACTTTATTTTTACTTATTGTGGTGACAAATGGTTATGTACTTAATGTTTCTATGGCTTTTCAATCGATACAATTAACGCCAGCGAGCGAAGGTTTCCATATACAAAGCGCTTTATTTTAACTCATTGTGGTGCCAAACGGTTATGTACTTAACGTTTTTATTATTATTATTTATTGGCCTGTAGGAACCCGGAAGTTCATGACCTCACCGACTCGGCTCCGCCATTGCTCCCTGTCCTGTGCGCTCTCCTTCCACGTTCGACCATCCGATCCGATCTCCTCGAGGTCCAATCTAACGTCCTCCCATCTCCGTCGCGGCCGTCCTGTCGGTCTCTTTCCCGTTAGTTTACCGTCAAGAATTCTATGCACGGTCCTATCATCGCCCATTCGCCCTACGTGTCCGGACCATCTTAATCTTCGCGAGTTGATTACTCTCACTATTGTAGGTTTGCGGTATAGCTCCTCCAATTCGTGGTTGTGGAGTTTCCTCCATTGTCCTGACTCCTCGTCAAATTTACCGTCAAAGATACCACTTAAAACTTTATTCTCAAATACGCGGAATTTGTTTTCTTCCCGTTTTGTGAGAGCCCATGTTTCGCATCTGTATAGAGCGAAAAATCGAATAAGAAAATACATCAGAGCCGTATACCTTAGCGATAACATAACAATTCACATCAGTGGAGTATAGTCGAGTTTTAAAATCAAATTCTAAAATCGGACAGTAACCTGATGGGTAACGCTTAAGTTCAATTTTTTGGGTGATTCAAACTGTCATAGCGTCAGTTCGAATCACACGTTCTTCTTCACAATTATTTCAAAAACGCTATAAATGTACTTAACGTTACTACTTTAATTAATGTTTGCATTCAATTCGCGTATTCAGTTTTCGCGGCTACAAAACCACGATTAATACCAGCTTCCAACTCCGACTCTGGCTGACGCGCTGCTCCGGTGGGTACTCCTCTGGTGGTGAAACTCGACTGACTCATTACAAGCGAGGAAAAGTTCATCGCGTCGTGGCAGTGGAGTCATAGTTAAATAAACTCACTGCCATTTATTAGGTACTTTGAAAAGGGTTGCTATGCTTGCATGGGGAATTTAGTTCCGGAGAATCATTGCCGTATAGGCTGAGTTAAGCTCCTCTGGCACTATGTATACGAGGAAATTGGTTTGGAAATACGACCAAGTAGGGCATGAGCTGTCGGTTAGACAAGGGAATGTGGGTCTTGGTCATTGCGATGGTTGTTTCGCGGGAATGCAACGCATCGTGCTGGTGACTTGTCAGTAAGTGGAATTGGTATTGGGTATGATGGGAGCCGAAATGATTCTCGGGGAAACTAAATGTTGCTTGGTTACAAGCGAGGAAATAGTTTAAGCAGGAAGCGAGCCGGAACAAGGAATATAATTTAGATGAGAAATTAACCGAAGCGGTTTTTGGAAAAATGTATGCGGCTCGATGTAGTTGATGGAGATGATTAGTATTCCGTTGTAAATTTGAATATGCATTTATTACAGCTTGGGAAATGGGTTCTTCGTAAGTTGGGGGATGTATGCAATTGCAGATTTGTGGACGGATGCTGTTGCAGTTGGGATGTGTTCTTTGCGTGTTTACACAAGGAGTACGGACTTGGGTTATGGTGACGCGCTGTTAGCGGACAAAGTTAAGTAGGAATTGTGAGTTGGTTCTCCATGTGATATAGAGAATCCCCACAGGCCAATCTCGTCGACTGTAATGCAGCGAAGACACAATGTACAACATTCACAAAGAAAAGTGGATCATCGGTTCCAGAGCTGATGATGAATGGCCAGGTTCTCGAATCTGTCGAAACTGGGGAAAGCTTGAAGTTGTTCGGCGTCACGGTCTGTGAGATTGTACGAGGGTTGCCTTTTATATTTCGGGATTAGAGAACAAAAACAAATATTGATCATCGCAAATCACTTTATTGTTTTTCAAAATATTCCCCATGAAGATCTATACACTTTTGCATGCGTTTGAACCAATTGTCGAAGCACTTTTGCCACTCTGATTGAGGTATCTCCAACACATGCATTCTGAATGCAGCAACCGCTTCTTCAGGTATCGAAAAACGTTGACCTCTCAGTTTGTTTTTTACGTACGGGAATAAAAAGAAGTCATTCGGTGCCAAGTCAGGACTATACGGCGGATGACCCATCAAATCGATGTTTTGGGTGCTCAAAAATGCAGTTGTCGCAGCCGATGTGTGAGAGCTCGCATTGTCGTGGTGAAGAGTGATCCGTCTTCGGCGGTTGGTTTTCCTGATCTCTTGGAAGACAACTGGCAAACAAATGATTGTGTACCACTCAGAATTGACTGTTCTGCGTTGTTCTAGTGGTACGGTTGCGACATGTCCAGTTTTTCCGAAAAAACAGGCGACCATTTGCTTGGAAGTGCTTCGTGCGCGAACAACTTTTGTTGGATTTGGCTCATCTTGAAACACCCAGACAGTCGACTGCTGTTTACTTTCGGGCTCATACGCGTAAATCCACGATTCATCACCTGTCACGATGTCATAGACGTGTTTCGAAGCACCGCGACCGTATTTTTTGAGCATTTCTTTCGACCAATTGACACGAGCCTTTTTTTGGGCGATTGACAAATTGTGTGGGATCCAACGCGAACAAATTTTTTTGACAGTCAAATGTTTATGCAATATTGAATGTATGCTGGTCCCACTAACGCCTAAGGTTGTCTCAATCTCACGATAGGTCACATGACGATCTTCCAATATCAGTTCGCGCACAGCATCAATGGTTTTCGGAACAACAACTGATTTTGGACGACCTTCACGAAATTCATCTTGGAGTGAACTACGACCACGTTGAATTCACCATACCATCGATAAACACTGGTCCTTGATGAAGCTTCATCGCCAAAAATTGAATTAAGTTCATCCATGCACTGTTGCTGAGTTAATCCACGCCGAAAGTTGTAAAAAATAATCGCACGAAAATGTTGACGATTTAATTCCATTTTTGGGCCGAGATGAATCTTTTAAGTTACTGTAAACAACACAAATAGCTCTCGTATGTCAAAACGTTCTGAGTGCGTATAAACTCAAAAATGTCCAACTTTACGACAGAGCTGTCAATTGCCGGATTGCAACACTAGCGTTGCCAAATCCCGAAACATAAGAGGCAACCCTCGTATCGTGGCATAAACACTTGTCGAACATCGCTAGGTCAGCCTCAGGAAAACTGAGCTATCTTTTTAGAGCCAAGAAATATTTTAATCCGGCGCAACTTCTTCACCTGTATAAATCCCAAATTAGACCCGGGCTCGAATATTGTCCTCATGTTTGGAGCTCTGCTCCTAAACATACCCTCGACTTACTTGAGAGCATACAGAGGGGACTCGGCGCTGATGTCGGGACTACAGTCGCTTTCACATCGAAGACGCGTAGCCGACCTCTGTCTGTTTTACAGCTATTATCACGGGTACTGTTCATCGGAGATTCGTGATATTGTTCCATGCAATTCGGGTTATATGCGCTCCATAAGACAATCCGACACATCGCGCAGATTTGCGGTTCATTTCCCGACGGCGCGAACATCCCTGCATCAGAACTCGTTCGGTTACAGAGTGGGGAAGCTGTGGAACTCCCTTCCCGCGCAAGGGTGATGAGCATTAAAACCATACGCATATTGCGTTCTTAAGTACGTGCATACTACTATATGTAAAAGTGATAATCCCTTCAAGGATTAAAGCTCAACGTTGATTTCTGCGTCATATTAGATGATGAGTTGATTTACATCAAGTGCCTCAGCATCATCACCATCAAAAAGGTGGTTTCTATTTGTCGAGAATATACATTCTAATCATTTCTAAAGAAGAGAAGAGAAAATTTAAATTGTTGAAATTGCTTTTTGTTATTATGTGGAGTTCCCTTTGTCTCAATAAATTGTTTATGCGTTTTGGTAAAATATTCCACATAACGGTCCACAGTGGCGAAGATCCCCTTAAAAACCGCGATATTTACATATTTCGTCTCCTCTTTAGAGTCTAGCGTTTTGATGTTTTGAAATTCCATACAAGCAGTGTTGAATAATTTAAAACACCACACAATCTTAATCAATGCGGCCAGGGTTGTTAATCTAACAACAAATTTGCATACAACTGGTAATTTAATAAACTGTTTATGAAAACAAATACAAATATTTCACGGGAATTTCTTTACGCGGTACTGGACACCTCGTTTCGAGAAACCGTGTCTACTGATTTAGAGAGTTAACTCAAAGCTGTTTGTCAGCTTTTCTGATATGCGCTGTAGATTTCTAATATCTGTAATTTGCATTATTAATTCACTGATAAATTTGTTTTGCACACACTGTTAGATGTGTGAATGTGAAATTATTTTCAAAATTAAATATTGAATTGCCTCAATTCTAAACACAGCATTAACAGTCTTTTATAGAGTAAACATGTTGATCAAATGCCATCTATGAGCATAAATTTGCTTGTGATTAGAGAGGAGCAAAAAAGTGTTTGCATGAATAGCCTTAACCAAAATAGATAGAACCGTTGCAATGTCGCTGTTTTCGATTGCTCGGAAAATTATTCAGAGAGACTGGGTGCACTGAACGAAGAGACCTAATATAATGTTCGCTAACGAAGCATCGACATCGCGTTGTGGAGGCATTTACATTGTTCCTCTAGTGTGTATGGCACAATTGCTAACGCGGTACAATGTAATTACTTAACCGATAAATACGCACTGCTGCGATTTGAATTATATATATAAGGGAATCGATTGACAGAAACAACACAGTATTGCATGCTGCACGACAATATAAATTATAATGACCCAATTTTGTAATACGGACGTTTTCGAATGTTTTTTTCGGAAGCGTATTCCAAAACTTTGGCCTATTTGATGTTGGTAATTATTAGTCTGGTATTGTAAACAATTAAACTCCCATCCTTTACGTGGCATTTATATACATACCTTTTATTGATTTAAAGTTGTGTCACCAATGTGTCATAGAATATCAGTATCGAGTGTTAGATGTATAAATGGTTTCCGACTTTGTAGAACATTTCGTGCAAGTCATATATCTCTTTGTTTTTTCCGATTTTTGCGAATGTGATCGAAAATCGGATGCATTTCCTTTTAGTAATGCATACACATATCATTTATTCACATTGAGGTTTTGGAGTGATCTTACACTAGCAACTTGCGGCTTTCCAGCCAGATGTAGAGCAAAAGTACTATTGGGTAAGAGTTTCATTCCGGATACTTTTTTTCACACAATTGAGGCGCATATCGTTTGACACCCCTGTGAGTTTGACACGCCTGTGAACAATAAACTATTACCTGTCTTTAATTAAAATACGGTGATCGCCGAACACCTATAAGTCACTTTTTTAACGGGAAACGTGCCGGTATTTTACACAACTTATTCATGCCATATGGGGTCATTTGAAATGAACGATGATTCTTAGAATGAAATTCATAATTTATTAAAGGAAATAATTCGCAACATAACTTATGAAGCCTAATAAAAAAATGGAAAACATCCACTGTCATACCTATTTTAAAGTCCGATGGGGAAACCGACACAATCAATGGCTACCGCCCTATTTCCCTCCTCCCCTGCTTAGGCAAATTGTTAGAAAAAATTATCGCACAAAGGCTCAACTGGTATTTAGAGAAATATACCCTTATAAGTATGCAGCAAGTTGGATTTAAAAGAAGTCGAGGTACAATGGATGCCCTCCTTCACCTTGATAACTACATTACTTCTGCACTTTCCTGCAAAAAGCATACCTCCATTCTAACAATAGATTTCGAAAAGGCCTTCGACCGCATCGGCCCCCACGTCATACTGAACAAACTTCAAAAATGGGAAATAGGAGGTAATATGTTCAATTTTATCAGATCTTTCCTGTCTAATAGGAAATTCAGGGTAAAATCCAACGGCGTTTGTTCCGGGGTACACAATCTAGAAACCGGTATCCCCCAAGGATCACCACTCTCAGTAGTTTTATTCAAAATAGCGTTTGAAGATCTAAGTATTATACTGGAAAAATATAAAGTTGTAAAATATTGTATCTACGCAGATGATCTCATTGTATTCAGTAATGTCAACAATTTAGAACTTATCAGTCAAACTTTTGAAAATATTCTCTCAGATATTAGAATGTGGGGTCATTATTCCGGAGCCAAAATCTCAAACAAGAAAACCAAAATATTACACATATGTAAAAAACACAGTTGTAATAAATTGTTAACAGTTAACTTTGAAAATTCCACCATCAGCAATGTTAATACACTAAAAATTCTAGGTCTACAACTTGACAGTAAATATAACTTCAAAAATCAATGTCTAGCTCTTAAGAAAAACTTAGATATAAGGTTAAATATAATTAAATACTTAGGATCAAAAAAGAGTTTTGTTCATACTAATACACTAACAAACATCACCAGAGCAATTATATTATCGAAAATAGATTACGGCCTACCAATATACGGGAAATGCAGCAAAACTAACCTACAACTAGTGAAATCCCCCTATTACGCAGCAGCCCGAATAAGTACAGGTGCATTCAGAACCACCCCAATAACAAACATTCTAGCAGAAAGTGGACTCCCGACGATTGAAAATCGAATGAAGTACCATTCAGCCAAGCTAGTTGTCAAACTTACCGCCACACCGGAGACACCCATAGTGAAGGATATTAAACACATCCTTAGGAGGAAACGGCCCCAAAGGCACTTGTCGGCCCTAGGACAGGCAATATTACTTGCGCACCAATTCCGAATAAACATTAAACCACAAAAGGCAAGGACAATTCACCCCCCATGGTTATTATCACCTAAGATATTCAACACCGATTTAAGCCTACTCCCAAAAACTAGAACAAACCACCTAGAATACCAACAACACTATCAACATATCAAAAACCAACACCGCCAGTGGAACCTACTTTTCACCGACGGATCCAAAACAGAGGACGGGACGTCATTTGCGATAGTCAACAGCGCAAAAATAGTAATCAGAAAGGGACTTATACCCGAATTCTGTTCCATATTTTCGTCCGAAGCAACCGCTGTACTGGAAGCAATTAAGTTAGTAAAAAAGGACAAGACACTTATTTGTACAGACAGCCTATCAACCATCCAAGCAATAAGGAACCCAAACAATAGAAACCGAATCATTCACTTGATCCAGCATAGTTTGTTCTATAAACAAAACAAAATAAAGCTTCTCTGGGTGCCAAGCCATAGTGGGATAGCAGGCAACGAAGCAGCAGATGCTGCTGCAAAACTGGCCATCAAGGAACCCCTAATAACCTTTTTCGTTGAAAACAGCAAGGACTTACATAGATACTTAAATAGTGAGCTCCACAACTTAGAACAAAAGGACTGGGCAGACTACAGGCATATGTATGCAGTAGTAAACCCCAGAAGAGAACCCATCACATATCCACGAACAGCCGCAAAACATAAAATCAGGTGCTTCCTCCGGCTGCGCCTTGGGCACACATTTATCACCAACCAACATCTCATCAACAGGAGTAATCCCCCTACCTGCCACATCTGTACATCCAACTCCAACCTATCCTCCAAACACATACTATTTGAATGTGCAGGGGTAAAAGACCTCGTTCGCCATCATTACAACGACGACATCCTCAACATCATATCCCAACCATCATCATCTAATATCGATAAGCTCTACAAACTACTAACCTTAGTTAGGTTACAAAATCTAGTGTAAACAATATTTAATATTTATATTCTAGCCGAAAGCCTTAGTCGCTAGTGCTATTAGTTTTAAGTTACCATGTAATTTACTTGCATTGTAATAAATAATAATAATAATAATAATAATAATAATAATAATAATCAAACATATATTTTTATTCTTATAAACAAAATAATCAATTAATTACCTTTCTTACATATGACTGCCTTCGCCTTCATGCCATTTCCTCAGTAAAATTGTTTGCAAATTATGCAAGTTTTAATAGTTTTTATTATTAGTGGAGAAAAGCGTTATCTTATTTGGAACTTTTTTCGTAATTGGGAATTATTGCTTGGGCTGCTTAATGTTTCTTCCTGTAGGTTTTCCTTTTCTTCTTCAAGATCTCCATGATACTCTGTGACAAGCTCATCCGCTAATTACAACAAGAAACTCTGCCTTAGTATATTTATTCAAGTTGGTACCTTTTGTTTTACACTAACGCGCGCACAAAAGGGGATTTTGAAGTACTGTGGCGGTTCCGCCAAACCTCACTGACTACTTCCCCGGAGAACCCCCTGTTGCTGCAATGAAAAAGAAACCGAAACCAACAAACGGCGCTTCGCTAGCGCTGCCTCAGTCTCTCTTCGAGTGGACTGTATTTCCAGCACTTGCCGGCCAACGACGCTTTCTCCTTAAATTTGAGGGATTGTACCTACAGAGCCGGACTCTTCTCTGGATTGGCGGGCGTTTGAGTCTTGCCCATTACAAATCCTTGATCTACCAAAAGTGGAAACGACCGACGAAAGAAGACAAGCCAGAAAACGATGCGATGACAATATAAAAATCGCGCCAATACGGTCAGAAACGAGAATCTTCCCAACTCTTTATTTGCCTTGTATAATCTATTATTTTGTTTGATCTCTTTATTCTGGTCTTGAGCAAGACCGATTGGGTAGGAGTTCCTTCGACGATTCCTGCTGCTCCATCGAAAGTGCCCGCCTTATATAGGCCCGCAGTCGTCCCCTCCTTTGCTCGTTTCCTGGGATCTGCTTTTCTTAGTGGCTTCCCGGAATCGGTGCGCCGCTGATCGTCGTTTCCCTGGAAGTGGTATGTTAGCGCTTGCCATGCCTTTCCTGGGAATTCGTGATCCATCGCCAACACCCCCATAACAACAACCCAACTTACATACTTTTCTGCTAATACAATCGCATTAGCACCAGTAAATGCTTCACGCAACAAATTTATCAAATGTATTTAGCTAAAAGCTCCTGGAAGAGAATTCTTACCTTCATTCATTTATTCGAATTCAAAATTTACTATAAGAATTCTGTTCCAAACATCTTAAATCCCATGCCCAATTCGGCACCTTCGGTTGCCAGGCAAGTCTCAATCTTACATATGCATTTTCCCCAGTCGAATTCCTGAAAACTAAACAATTTGGTTTACATATAATGTAACCATCATAACAGGGATCATAAACATTGCGTCGCCTATTCCCAGCCTCACCATGTGTATAATAAATTCCTTTACATACACATTGGCTGGCGACCTATACCCAAGGGACAAAAGCAAATATACGTATCTTGCGTCTTAAGGCATACATTAAATCCTATGGCATAGGCAAATGCAAATAGGAATTGTATACTTACCCATGGCAGCGATGCCATAAACACCAATTCTCATCAAATAAGCTAAAACCAATTAGCTATCAATACAGCTGCAATGCACATCATAGACAATCATCTACGTGATCTCTTTGTCCTACATATTTCTGGATCTGCTTCTCATGACCTAGCGGCAGGAACAAACAGAAACACAGTTAGCACCCAATGAGATTCGGCTTGTTTACTTAGCCGAACTCACATCTCATTGATGCATATTATTCTCTGTCTTTGTTTTCAGAGTCGTTCTCATGGCTTTGTCCCATGAAAGAACCAATGTTCACACATACATGTGTACCATTATAGACTTTGCGTTTCTCTTGGAATAGAAAATGCATCCTTAAATTAAGAGAGCCAGTTTCACTGGCCGAATTTCCTTAGCCAGCCAATTAATATCGCTGAGTCGTTTTTCGTCGCCCGACCGAGCCGGTCAGACGGTCCGTATCCCGCTCCCCGTAGCTCTCACGTGAACGCGCACATCACAGTGTCGAGTTCGAGCTAGCGTTATCTAATTTTATGAACGTGTCTAAAACTAGCGTTTCCTAAGTGCTTGTTATCCTGTTAAGTAGAGTTGTCGAGTGGTGTTTCCATTTTTTAACGTGTAAGCGTGCGGTCAGATCATAATGACATTTGAGTTCAGATAGTAATAGTCAGTATGGCTCCTCGATAGTATAGTGGTTAGTATACCCGCCTGTCACGCGGGAGACCGGGGCACGATTCCCCGCCGGGGAGCCTCTGGCGCAAGACTAATGACCTTGCCCGGAAAAAAAAATCATTATGGAAAATTTAACAAGCCCTAGGACTTGCTAAATAAGGCCAAGACCGGCTCCCGGTTGTAGTGCCGATGATGATGAGTAATAGTCAACACCATGGTGAAATTTCAATAACAATAGCGGACATATGAATAAAAGTTTTAACTAGTTAAAATCTGTGTTTTATTTACTTTTGTTTCCTGGTGATTGTTGCAGCTGATTGAGTTCGTTCGAACAGTGAAGAGTTGTGGAGACGGAGTTGAACCCTGTGCCGTACGCCTGCACTACGGCTCCGCTCCCCACAGTATCCTTAAATATCAGAGCACGGTGCGAGCGGATGGAGAGGAAGTGGATAAGGAAAGGAGGTGTCGATGTATATTGGTCGTGAATGCCTGGACAGCACAACGACGAGGAAACACATGATCAGGTAGAACATCCCACATTCGTGTAGTTCGGCTAAAGAATGGCTATGTTTATTTGTGCGCCTGAAGTCCACTTTCAACGTGCATTGATGAACATTTGTGCGCCTGAATTCCACTTTCAACATGCATTGATGAACATTCTCAGATTGATGGGTATCGCGGGTAAATGTCTGAAGGGGCGGAAAATATTCAGCATGTTCAGGTGAGCAACGACAGTGGTAAGACCTATAGAAAAGAGATAGGCATGATACGTTGCGCCTATGTTCTAATGACGGAATTAAACGACTCACAGCTGAGTCCCTAATAAGTTTCACTGCTCGGTTTTGCATCCTGTCGAGCACGTGTAGAGCAGTTTTGGATGGGCCCGACCAAATGTGGGAGTTGAACTCCATTTTTGGACAAATATACGCCTTGTAAATAGTGGCCAGGTTGGATGGAGTGAAGAGTCTTTTGTATCTCTTAAGGAACCCCATACATTTAGCTGCACTTTTCGCAGCTCCAAATATGTGGTCATTCCAATTAAGAGTCGAATTAAATCGAGTGCCGAGGATTGATAGTTCCTTGGCTTGGTCGATACAAGTGCCGTTCATCGACAGTATATTTACTTTGGGGTTCGCCTTTGACGACAAGATGCAGCACTGATTTTTTAAGGCATTGAATTCCACTCGGTTAGATAATCCCCACTGATATATCTTGTTGAGGTCGAAATTCAGTGTATTAAGCATAACCTACTAATTGGAATTGACTTTCGAAGAGTTTGGCCGGGAATGTTCGTATGAGTATGAGAAACTCAACGTGCTATCATCAGCAAACGAGTGGATTGGGTTGTGAGTAATTGACAAGAGAACATTTATAAAGATGAGGAAGAGTGTGGGTGAGAGTACCGAAGACAGATTTGACACCATCAAGAACCACTTGAACTGAACGGCCAGAAAGAAAGTGTAGTGATTCTAAATCACCACCCGCACTCAATTCCTAATAAGCCTCAACCTAATTCCTTTTCCCCAAATGATGCATCATAGTACGAACCTTAAGTTCATACTGTGCGTTGAGCAATTCCCTGGAATGATAACATAATGAAATGTGTATCTTCAAATGCATTTCATGGTTGTGTGTTCCGCGAAATTCGTCAACCATAATCCCAATTATGTTCCCCAATTGAATCATATGTACGACAAATTTAACCGAAAGTCCATTTGTCGTCCATTGATTTAATTCCCTATAACCATTAACATTATGAAATGTCTATTACTAAATGCATTTCGTAATTTCTCTTTCCGGGAATTTGCGCAACCAAATTCCTATCCGCTCCCTAGAATCCCATTCCAGTTGAAGCACACAAAATCTTGTTTCTGCTTCTTGGAATTTTTAAATAAAATGTTTAACCAATCTCTGTCGCCACAGAGTATTAAGGGGCGGCACATTTTGGATTCGTGATCAGTACCTCAATGCCGACGTTGCCAACGTTTCGGGCATGTCTCCCGGAACTGCAACATGGATCGCCGTTGCGTCCGTTGTGGAAAATCCCACGACATTGTCGAGTGCGAATTCCCGCCGGCAAAATACGATCCCAAAACAAATGTGCAGAATGAAATTACGTTGCCAACTTGCTGCAACTGCGGTAAGAAAGGGCATCCGGCCCAAGGAGGGAAGAACCAAGGAGACGAGCTAAACAAGTAGCCAAGTCAAACTTCGGAAAACAGGCTACACAAAATTTCACCCAAAATGGATTTACATTCGCTGATAAGATTAAAGAGAACCAAACAAAGAATATGAAAACTCCACCACCTCTCCCCCAAAAACATATTCAAGTTCCTAAGCGGTCCGCCATACAGGCCAACACAATGCCACAAATTCAAGCGACGTCACAAAAGCCCCCAAAGGGGCAACCCTCAATCTTCGAGAAACTACTTAGTCTCTCCCGCGTGATTGAGGTGTTCGACCCCGATATGAAAAACTAACAACTGAGGCTGAGAGGGACGCACTCCTTTTCACGGCATATGTAAGACATACGCTTCAAAATGGATCCCAAAATTAAAGTGATTCTTATAAATGTCAGCTCCCTTGTTTCGCTATCAAAGCGTATGATAGTCTCTGACTTCATAAAGGATAACCGGGCGGACGTGGTTCTTGTAACCGAAACGAGGTTGCACCCATGTCACCGTCCCACTTACCCAAACTTTTCAATCATTTGAGGAGATCGAACCCTCACTGGCGGCCCCACCATCAACGGAGGTGGCACCTGTATTCTAGTTAATAGCGAACTTTGCCATGAAGTTATTGACTTCCCACATTTCGAATCCATAGAGATCTCCGGGGTTGAACTGCATCTAGCTAATAACGGTAGAGTGAACATACACTCCGTATAATCATCATTCGGCACTACAACCGGGATCCCGTCTTGGCCTTTTTTAGCAAGTCCCGAGGCTTGTTAAATTTTCCATAATAATTTGTTTTTCCGGGCAAGGTTATTAGACTTATTACTCCGTATACCACTCGCATAAAGCCACTAATGTCCCCATTAATCCTGAGGATATTGGCCAATTAATAACGTCCTCGGGACATACACCCTTCATCATAGGCGGCGATTTTAACTCCAGACATCCCCACTGGAACAACTCGGTATCTTGCCCAAATGGCATAAAATTGTACCAATGGTACACCGAAAACTCGCATGCCCTAAATTTTGAAATAGTGGCACCTACTGTTGGTACGCGAGGTAACCCAATTCTGGACATTTTTATCGTGTCCAAAGATTTACTTCCCCAAAATGGAATCATAGGAACCGGAAGAAAATAATCCCCCGTGTACATCTGACCGTGGTTTGATAGCACCTGGTTGAATTTAATTTACTCGTTCGAACAAGTATTTTAGAAGTTATTCTAAAGCAGCAGGGCATGCTCGATCTGAATAATGAATGGGAATTGCTTCCAACGCCAAAAACCCGGTGTTGCCTCTTGTCAAAGAGAAGTCCCAATGTATACTCATTTTCTATAAACGGCATTGACCATCAAACCCACCGAATTTTTAATTTTTGTTATTCGAATGAATTAGACTCATAACTGAATCGACCATTTATTGTAGTTGACACTGCAAAGTGTACTGCGAAATATTTACGATTTCTTAAGACATGTGAGGAAAACTTCACTCATTCCAATCGACCCTCAATTTAGATCAATTTCAGACGTGCAAATCAACTCAGTCAAACGTTAGTTAGTATACGAAACCTAAGTAGATCATTACTTCTTTTCCATATCCCTTCCCCATTTCCCCGTTCGCGTAGGGCTTTAACATTTACAGGTACTTATAAAAAACCGTTTTGCCTGCGCATTTGCGTAGAAAAAATTAATGTACTTCTGTGGGGGTTCCTTTAAAGCTGCGCAGGCAACCACCCACAAGTCTAACCACTCCCTTTGTTAACCTGCAGTTGCCTGCAAACATTTCCCTTTCCAAGGGGGTTATATCATGCAGATAATGCATCACAGAATTCGTTATTTCATGCAGATAATGCATCACCAGAATTCATCATTTCATCATTCAGATCATGCAGCATTATAATTTCCCTGAAAAGAACTCCTAACATGCAACATACATAGGGAAACTTAAACGGTGCCCCGGTCAGCCAGGGTTTCCTGCCACACACGTACACAGCACATTTTCCTGGCTTATCCTCATTCACGGTGGCCATTTGTACAACCGACAAAAGCAGTCCACGCATCGCGCGTCTAGCCGCCGAGAATCAAATTCCCTGCATGTGAACATGCACACAGGGAATCCAACCCTTTCCACGGTCATAGATCCTGTGCGCAACCATCGTTGTGCGAGAATTTCATTTCCTTGTGCCACAGGTTTCACTAATGGCCAGCAGCCGGTTTCACGCAGCTGCAGGCGCGCCACCAACGATACCCTTTGGCTCATTCCCTTTTTCTCGTTTTTGTTCGCCCATGACCTGGCAACATGGGCAAGCGAAACTATCCCACCGAGATCGGCAGAGAGATCCTCTCTGATTGGTCACCACGAAGAGAAACTGCACGTTTCTCCCAAGAATGAAAACCACCCTTAAGGGATGACCGACTCTGCACGAGCCATTTACAAGGAGTCGCGTTTCATCCACTGGCGAGTGCACACCAGGAGTCGGAATTCAAAAGCCATCAGGATCGGGTAGAGTAATTAATTTGCTTGTGCTTCAGTTTAATTCAGTGTGCACGCGTATGTAATTATATTAAATCTTTTATGTTAATATTTATAACAGAACAGTCTAAGTAATCAATCTGGACGATCAAATTTAATTCAGTGTGCACGCGTATTTACGTATGTGGCAGCACTTCCCAAAAGAAATCAGATGTTAACAACCTTACCGGCCGACGAGCTGAATGAGGAGAGACTGCCGGTTAGGTAGTAGAAAAAGAAGGAAAAGTCAGTCGATGACAAGGAGTGTAAAAAAGAAAGATGCGTACATTGGTGCGATAAGTGTATAATGAGTGTTTTTATTCAGTAATATATATTTATTCAATAATAGTAAACGTAACGAGTGTCTTATTCAGTTCAATCCATTTATTTATTTCATCTTACAACATCAGAAGTGGGATTAGTGGACTCCACTCGCGGAAACATAGACATATACTCATTCTTTAGTTCGTGTGCCATGATGAGCGATGAATAGTAGAAATTGTTGGCGGTGCAATTAAAATACTGGCTACAAAGCCTGAAGCAGAGAACGACAGGTAACAAAAGAGAGCTATTATTAAGACTAATGAATATTCCAGAAGACCAGCGTGGTAGTTTCCCTTCGGGGGAAAAATATAACGAAAAAATCGACAACGATGACGGTGCAAACGAGGGCGCCGACAGTAATGATGACTGCGATAGCAACAGCGACAGCGGTGCAAAAAATGATAGCATCACTGCAGAAGCAGTGGCCGAAAGAGAAGACGCCAATAAAAAGGAGATGTCAACAGAATTGTCTTTTGGGAAAGGGAACTCATAAAACATGAGAGGGAAATCCTAAAGAAAGAAAAGGAGCTAATCGAACGAGAGAGAGACATCTTAAAGAAAGAAAAAGCAATGAACGAACGAGAGAATAAATCATTGCAACAAACAAAGGAAAAGGACCTCCAGAACGGGAGAACAAAGAAGAAGATAACAACGGAAGTGGAAGCCCGAAATGCCTTTCAAGTACCGTTAAACACCATCAAGGACTTGTTACCAGAATACGACGGCGGACCGATGTTGGACACCTGGTTGCAGCAACTCTCAAACTTGGGGAGAGTATACGATCTCGATGACGGCATATAAAGGATACTGATGCTGTTAAAAGCAAAAGGAAGAGTTCAACAATGGTTATATACTAAACCGAATTTCGTGGAAGAGAGTATCGACGAATGAGGGAATTATACGGCCAACGAGAGAACAAATTGACACTGAGGAGACGATTAGACGCTCGAAAGTGGAACAAAGACGAGAGTTTCACTGACTACTTCAACGACAAGGTAACACTCACCCATAGACTTGATCTCGAAGAGGACGAATTGATCGACTACATCATCGAAGGCATCACGGACGAGAACCTTCGATTGCAGGCACTCACTACCTGCTATACCAACTGGACTCAGTTGCTACGTGCATTCCAACGGGTCGAGCAGAGAATGACACTAAACTCACCGAGGACATCAGGACAACCGCAAATGAGAGAAGGAGAAGTACCACAAAGGAGAGTTAGATGCTACAATTGTAACACGATGGGACACATGGCGAATGTATGCCGAAAACCCAAAAGAGAGATGGGCTCCTGTCATGTATGCGGAAAACAACGACACCATGCAGCCGTGTGCCCAGACAGGAAGACAGAAGCCGAGGACCATCCATCAGGTAGAAAATGAAGAAGAGGAATATGGAAGGAATTACCAAATTATATTAAAAAATGAGAGGTACTTATATCGCATTAATTTAGGAACATTGATAGATACCAGCAGTCCTATTAGTATGATAAAGGAAAATTATTTACCGCCTGTTGTAAAAAATCTTATAAAAACTAATAATAAGGGAAATTTTTTTGGAATCAATAAAACTAAGTTGTCCTGCAAAGGGAACATAAATTGTATGATTACCTTCCAAAATAGAGAAATCGAAATTAATTTGTTAATAGTACCAGATTACACCATGGGATACCCAATGCTTTTATGTCGGGATTTTTTAAAGAAAGCAAATTTAAGAATAAATTTAGATGGATCGGATGTAATTACAAATGAATGAACCAATTTAATGAACATCGAAATTGATAACGATTTGCAAAAGAACAAAAAGAATTTTGTCAATAATAAAAACATTAGTTACGAAAACAAAGAATTATTTTATGATATTGTGACGCATATGACAATCAGTAGTAGAATATTCGAGAAAGTCCGAAACAAAGTACTAGAATATTCTATAAAGTACTGGAAAACTGGAGACTATCAACAATAGAACACTCAAGGCTATGGAACGGACGGAAACGAAACGCCTAATCAGAATGTGAGGAAACGGTATAAATGCGCCGCGCACCGATCATGGAGATGAGTAAGAAGTAGAAAGTGAAGCAAGCGATAAGTGCGGTAGTAAGAAGTAATAAGTAATGAGTAAGAAGTAAGCAGTAAAATACGCGATAATTACAGAAGCGATAAGTGAAGAAATCGTTATGTGTACGATAAAAAGTAACGGTTGTTATTAACGGACTAATAAAGTGTCACATTAATTCAAAATCGATTTAACGGCTCCTATTTATTAAAAGTAATTAATCCAGCGAACCCTAAGCTCGCTACAATATGTTCTATTCAGAGTATTTATATTGTGAACGTCCCGAGAAGCCGGAACATGAGTGTGAAATGAGATTAATATTAAACGATGATAAGCTCTTCCATTGTTCACCTCGACGGTTATCATACTATGAGAAAGGTCAGGTCCAGATAGTACTAGATGAGATGCTGGAAAAAGGGGTGATTAGGCCCAGTAAATCAGAATAAGCGTCCCCTATCGTGTTAGTTAAGAAAAAAACGGGCAATATCCGACTGTGCGTTGACTACCGAGTTTTGAATAAGATTACCTTAAAGGATAATTACCCTTTACCACTTATAGACGATTTCCTTGATAGATTAGCTAACAAAAAGGTATTCTCATTACTCGATTTAAAGAGTGCGTTTCAGCATGTACGAATGAGTGAAGAGTCAATTAAATATACCTCTTCCGTGACACCTATGGGACAATACGAGTATGTAAGAATGCCTTTCGGATTGAAAAACGCACGCTCAGAATTCCAACGATTTGTTAGTACAGTGTTTGACGACTTAATAAGAGTGGGCAAGATAAACATTTATATAGACGACATAATGATAGCGACTGAAACAGTAGAAGAACATTTGGAAATAATGAAGGAAGTTTTCGATAGATTGGTAAAGAACAAATTGGAATTGAGATTAGATAAATGTCGGTTCTTAGAAACTGAAATACGGTATTTGGGGTATAGCGCTACGAATGAGGGTATTAAACCGGATCAGAAGAATATCGAATCAGTAATCAATTTCCCAGTTCCACGGAATTCGAAGGCAGTACATAGTTTCCTAGGTTTGTGTTCGTATTTTAGGAGATTTATTGAAAAATGTTCAGTAATCGCACAACCATTGTACAACCTGATAAGAAAAGACGTAAAATTCCAATTCGGCGAAAAGGAACTGGAGTGTTTCGAAACCTTAAAGAGGAAGTTGATTGAGGCACCGATATTAGCATTATATGATCTGAGAGACGAAATCGAGCTTAATTGCGACGCGAGTTCATTTGGCTTTGGGGTTATATTGTTACAAAAAAAGAGAGATGGCAGGTTCCATCCAGTATTCTATTTTTCGAGACGTACAACGGAATGTGAATCAAAATATCATAGCTTTGAATTGGAAACATTAGCGATTATATATGCGTTACAGAGATTTAGATTTTATCTTCAGGGGTTTAAGTTCAAAATAGTAACTGATTGTAATTCATTGACGTTAACCCTGAACAAAAGAGAGATAAATCCAAGGATAACCAGGTGGGCTTTAGAGTTGCAAAATTATGATTATGTATAAGAACATCGTAGTGGAACTGAAATGACTCATGTAAAAGCCCTTAGCCGCATGTCAAGTATACTAATTCTCGAAGAGAATGCTTTCGAGCAGAACTTGTCAATCAGCCAGTACAAAGATAATGAGATAAACGCGATTAGAAAAAGATTGGAAAATGAGGAGATTAGTTTTTACGAAATGAGGAATGGTCTAGTTTATAGAAAAATGAAAGATAATATTCTGTTTTACGTGCCTAGCAAAATGGAAACGAATGTCATACGGCTATATCATGATGAAATGGGTCACATGGGCTGTGACAAAGTGGTCGATGCTATACGAATAGGTCTTTCGGTTCCCGAAAATGAGAGATAAAGTCAAGGCGCATATCGCCAATTGTCTGAAATGTATTGTCTTCTCCTCGAAACAAGGAAAGCACGAAGGGCTTCTCCATAATATTCCTAAAGGGAATCTGCCTTTCGACACCTGTAACACTGAATAAGGGAAAGAAGAAGTACGTTTTTCTGGTTGTAGATGCATTCACTAAATACGTTAGACTATATGCAACCCAAACAACTGGAACTCCCGAGGTGATTAGTTGTTTACGGAATTACTTCAATTCATACAGTAGGCCGAGATTGATTGTGTCCGACAGAGGTAGTACTTTTACTTCAAAGAATTTTGCGGAATTCCTTGAAGAAAATAACGTGAAACATAAAAGATAGCAACGGGTTCGCCTCGGGCTAAGGGACAAGTAGAGCGAGTTAAAAGAACTCTAGCGCCAATGATCGCTAAAATGACATGTGCTGGCACTATATCTACCTTAGACGGAGTTTTACCTGGAATAGAGTTCGCAATGAATAATACCATCCATAGGAGTATCGATACTACCCCAGTGAATTGTTGTTCGAGGTCGCGCAAAAGGGAACGGTAATAGATTTGTTAAAGGAAACTCTAGAGGAAAGTTTGGGAAACGAAGGTGCGTCGAAAGGGCGAGATTTGAAAGGACAGGAGTATAATGAAAATCTTAGAGATCGAACGAGAGTGGAAAGAAAGTATAAAGAAGGAGATTACGTAATGGTTAAGAACTACATTAGTACGGCTGGCACTTGTAGGAAAATAGCTCCTAAGTTTAAAGGACCATATAGGATAGCAAAGGTCTTGGCAAACGATAGGTACTTATTCTCGGTCGAATCTCCAAACACAACTCCGTCAAGTCTCGCCGTCTCGGTCGAGATTAAAAAACCAACTCCCTTCAAGATTTTTTAACCCACTCTCGATGTCCGTTTTGGACGTTTTGGTCTTACAACCAACTCAACTCTGACCGTCTTGGCCAACGTCTTCAAAACCCACCATCTCTAGTGGTTTTCTCATTTCCTTTTCTCTGAATCGAAATCTTTGTTTCCTCCGGCAGATAAAAGGATATCTCCTTTTTCCCGCCTGATCCACTTTCCGGTATATCAAATACAAAAGAAAAATCAATAGTGCATCGTGTTAATGCACATTTCTGATTTCCTTTTTTTGTGTTGTTAGCTGCTTGGGTGAACGTGTAGTCCGTTTTATTGCGTCTGTTGTTTTCTTTAACCGCATGGGCCAGAATCTCTTCCGTGGAAAATCGGTACAAAGGAAAGGATCAATAGCGCCTAGGTGAATGTGTAGTTCATTTTATGGCGCCTGTTTATTTCTTCTAGGCGAATGGACAAGGATGTTCCTTGTGGGAAAAGGTTTGGGTAAACAAACCTTTGAAGGATCATAAAATTGCAGATGTGCAATTCATGATTCTCAACAACTTTACTTGAAAGTTGATCATCTGGTCCACAGATTTGGATCCAGGGGATTCTGCGTGTTGAACATATGGTTCGTTCTTTCACGTCTTGGATTCGATTTAAATTCAATATGGGGAAATTGAACGTGCAGTTCATTTTGTTTGATATTGAATTGATATCGCGATATTTCCTGTATGCGCGATTAATGATGAAGCTTAGCTCCAAAGAGGTAGGTTTTATGGGGTGGGTGGTTGTAACACATTTGTTTTACAAAAATGCCCGTATGCAAATAAAATTGCAAAACAAAGACTTGAGTTTTATTTTCCTTCCCTTGTGCGAAACTAGACGATCAACTACCACCGCCTTACAAATCATACACGTGGGAGTGGGTTGTGAACCTGCCCCCGTGCCGGCACCGCAACCAAACACCCACACTTCTCTTCAAGCATGTTTCCATGGGCAATCAGAGTGTGTGATATTAGAAGCACCCTATCTCCCGTAGGTTTGGGAGCACGCTATCTTCCAGCTAAAGTTTAACATTTGCTGTCGGTTATGAATGTGTCATTTTGACTCAATATGATAATTTTCTTTCGTTTTTGGTTCCTTGGTTTACCCCTGGTTTTAAACAAAACATGTGTTTTCTAAAATAAAGTAACGTAAAATAAATATCAAATTATAAACAATGTGCATCATTTGAGACTAAAAATTACAGTAATTTTAGACGGAAGAACGTTTTTTAGTCGAACCACTTCAACATGAAACACAATTCCCGACTACGTGTTTTCGCGCCATTACCAACTTTAGATATTCAGAAAAAGGTGTGCTTTGATACTGCCTTTCCCACTCCTCTTTAGTTTTTCTATCCTTGTTGTCCCCTGACATTTAAGGGCCTCGAACTCTCCAATTCGTGTACACATTTTTTATTAAAAGGACGGTAGGACGGCTGCGACGGAGATAGGAGGACAATGCTAGGTTTGACCTTGAGCAGATCGGATCAGATGGTCAAGCGCGGAAGGAGAGTGCACAGGACAGGGAACGATGGCGGAGTCGAGTCGGTGAGGTCATGTACTTCCGGGTTCCTACAGGCTAATAAATAATAATAATAATAATACAATTTTTTTATTGAAAAAAAATTCGTGAACTTATTGGGAAATTCAAAAAAATACTGTTTTTGTTTTAAAAAAGCAACTTTAACTTTCCTTCCCCTATTTGCTAGCCTAAGAAGATGTCACTTAAATTGTTACTGCATGCCCTCATTCGTAAAGGATTTCACAAGATTATTGCATCACCGGAGCTTTATATGTTACAAAAAAATGTGAAAGCAACAGGAATATATTTTCTTTTGTTGGTGTGTACGGGTGTGTATACTCCATTTATGCTACGTACTTTTTGTTCTTCCATGTTCCAATGAAAAACCCAGTGTCTCTCGTGAATCGACTTATAAATCGATATTCTTATTATTCTAGGCCTCATTGTTGGAGCTGTTATACGGTATGCCGGTTCATCGACACCTCTCATACACCTGGCGGTTGAACCGGAAGGAAATCCGAAATTTAACCAATCTCTTCCACCGGATACCTTGTGGCTGAAGGTACATTTAATTCTTGTTTTAAACATGAACATCTTAATAAAGGAAATTTAATTTAGTTCCCGGGTAAACTTGCCCCTAATATCAGTGAAACGGAGCCCATACCCGACAAAACATATGCATACGTTTTTCGAGGTCAAGTGTATGATGTAGATGAAAACGAGATTGATCTCAAGGCAACATTTGACCCCGAAATCTTTTTCAATATTATTCTGCCACCAATAATTTTCCATGCAGGATACAGCTTGAAGAAAGTAAGTTTTTCTATGATAATTTAATTTCACGAAATAACTTATTGTTTTCCATTTCAGAAATACTTCTTCAGGAATTTAGGTGCTATTTTAACGTTTGCAATCTTGGGTACAACATTATCAGCATTCCTGATCGGTGCTATTATGTACGGCTGTGTGAAGCTGATGCCAGAATATCTTAGCAGCAGTTTCACATTTCTGGACACACTGTATTTCGGAGCGCTGATATCTCCCACAGATCCCCTTACAATCCTAGCGATATTTCATGATTTACATGTGGATGTAAATTTATACGCTTTAGTGTTTGGGGAATCTGTGCTCAACGATGCCGTAGCTATTGTTTTAAGCGGGTACTCTCATGTTTTGCATAATGAAATGAGTATTCTAATTTATTTTAAGTACATTTGCAGGGCCATACAAAATTATGGAGAACATTACTCGAGTACTGGTGAATTCGAGACGAACGCATTCTTTAAATCGTTGAGTGATTTCTTCTGCATATTTATGTTGTCACTGTTCATAGGAGCCACGATGGGTTGTTTTACAGCATTGATATCCTTTAAAAAACTTTTTTAAAATGTAATCACTTTGGGATTTCCACAGAACGCTGTGCAGCGACGTATTTTACTGGAACAGGTTTTCTTTACAAAAGTTACATGCTTCATATTAACACTTGAATGGCGGCTCATACAACATGTGGGTGTTATCCGGAACAACAGTTAGTGGCCTCCATTAAAGTAAGACGAATTAATGAGTCAAATACGGGATGTCCAAATAATATAACTTTATTTAAACTTCATTTAAACTTATTTCGTATTGATTTTTTTTTTTTTTTTTTTTTTTTTTTTTATTAGACTTCTCTCGGGAGAGGCGAACCGAGATGCCATGAAATAACTGTTGCAGTTCTTTTTGAACAGTTGCAGGTTGTAACGCTCCGGGAACACTCGCGTGGGAAGGGAGTTCCACAGCTTCCCCGCTCTGTAACGGAACGAGTTCTGATACAGGGATGTTCGCGCTGTCGGGAGATGAACCACAAACGGGTGCGATCCGTCGGACTGTCTTGTGGAGCGCATATAAGCCGAATTGCGCGGAACAATACCACGAATCTCCGAAGAACAGTACTCGTGATAATATCTGTAAAAGAGACAGAGGTCGGCTACGCGCCTTCAACGTGATAGCGACTGTAGTCCCGACGTCAACGCCGAGTCCCCGATCAGGCGGATCGCTCGTCTCTGTATGCTCTCAAGTAGATCGAGGGTATGTTTAGGAGCCGAGCTCCAAACATGAGAGTAATATTCGAGCGCGGGTCTAGTTTGGGATTTATACAGGACAATACTCAACTAACTCTGTATTGATGACTTTTTCCATTACCTTAGATAAAATAGACAGTAATGCTATCGGACGGTAATTTTGTGGGAGACACTTTTTTCCCGTCTTTGGGATTGGCTGAGCTCGAGCGATTTTCCAGCAGGCAGGAAAGGTCCTCCGTGCATAAGATAAGCGGAAGAGTCTGCCAAGAACCGGCGATAGTTCTGGAGCACAGTTCTTAAGGACTATTGCTGGTATTCCGTCCGGGCCGGTTGCCTTCCTACAATCCAGTTCACGTAGAATGCGTTGAATAGTGCGCGGACGAAATCTCACATCCCGCATGGAAGACTGTACCGGCGAGATCACAGCTGGCTCCAAAAGGCCGGGATCGAGGTTTGAATTCGCGGAAAATAAATTTGCGAACACATTAGCTTTATCCTTTGGATTCGTGACTAACGTCCCGCTGTCTGTCACCAACGGAGGGAAAGAGGAGGAAGCAAAGTTACCGCTGACAGCCCTTGCCACCGACCAGAAGGAGCGCGAACCAGTTGGGCACCGAAGGAGCTTATTGATCACCCTGTCGTTGTGACTCTTCTTCGCGGTATCAATCGCCTGGTTGCACGCGTTTCTGATTCTAACAAAATTCGTTCTGTTAACATCGGTGGGATTGGAGCGCCATTGCTTAAAAGCTCTATTTTTTGCCGCTGTAATCAGCTCGCATTTTTTGGCAAACCAAGATTTATCAGACGAACTTCGTTTCATGGAATGTGGAATATACATCTCCATCCCCAGAAGAATAATCTCTGATACCGACTCCGCGCAAGCGTTAACATCGGAGTCTCCGAAGCACACCTCCGACCATGGAAAGGATGCGAAGAAATCTCGCATATCGTCCCAGTTAGCAGCCCCATACTTCCATACATGGCGAAGCTGCCTAGGCTGGTTATTCGCTTGGTATGCAAGTGCTTGCGCGACAGATACCAAGCAGTGATCTGAGTTTCCCAGTGGCGCAAAAACCTCTACGGTGTAAATACTCGGTTCGGATGTCAAAAACAGATCCAGGGTGTTCGCATAATCGCCTCGGGCATCCGGTACTCGCGTTGGCTCCCCCACGAGTTGAGCCAAGTTGTGGCTTACAGCAAACATCTCCGCCAGCCTCCCAGCCTCGTCGGTTCTGTTAGAATGTAACAACCAGTCGGAATTGTGCACATTAAAATCGCCAAGGACAATAATTTCAGAAGCTGGGTGGTTGATCTGTATCCACCAATAGTCGACGGTATATGAAAGATGTTCGAAAAATGTCGCCGGTCGATCGTCATTCGGGGAGCGGTAAAGACAACAAAGAAACTTAACGGAATTCCTCAGCACGACCCTCAACCATATGATGTCCATATTATTGGGCTCCAACGCCTCCATCCTCTGGCAAGCCAGATCGGACCGTGCTAAGACGCAGACTCCGCCCTTAAAACGGAATCTCGAATGTAAGTCGTATCCTAAGCAACGAAGATATGTCGAATCAGTTGACGAATCGACCTGGGTCTCAGTTAGGGCAAGGATATCAGGTTTCGTTGTTTGCAAATATTGGTGGACGGCGTTTACATTAGTATTGGTGAAACCGATGCCCCTGATGTTACTAAATGCCGTCACTAGTCGAGTGTGGGCCGAGCCTCGAGAGCTAGCCCGGTTATGCGATGACGAACCTCTCAAAGTTCCATTATTTATCATGATATCTGCATGATGTTCCCCCTGACATAGTCCACCCCGGAGATCCGAATGGGAGACTAGTTTACCTCCGGAATATCCAGGCTTAACACTAACTTATTGTGACTTGACTTCTGTATTTATATGATTTTTCTACTATGTCGACTTTCGTTGTTATCATGTGGGAGAGTCTATCGTCTATCGTGTTGGCTTTTGTTGTTATCATGTGGGAGAGGACTCTATCGTCTATCGTGTTGATTTTCGTTGTTACCATGTGGGAAAGTCTATCGTGTTGGCTTTTGTTATCATATGGAAGAATTCCATTATGTTAGCGCTGATTCTATATTTAGATGGGTCCATATCTCGTGGTTGATTATATTATTTTGTGTGGAGTTTGAGAGTCTATAACTATTACTATTTATTGGTCTGTAGGAACCCGGAAGTTTATGACCTCGCCGACTCGACTCCGCTGTCGTTCCCTGTCCTATGCGCTCTCCTTCCACGCTTGACCATCCGATCCGATCTTCGAACAACTTTTTACTCCAACTTAATATGATTTTGCTGGTTATAATCGTAAAATGCGATCTAGTAGGATAGAATAACATCTCACCAGTCTGGAATATCTTTACCAGTTATTCGTGAAAATTTAGCATGGAATGTTGATATTTCGATTAGGTGAGATAAACTGGCCTAAACACAGTCCCAAGTGGACACGGACGACCTATTTCTTTTGGAATAGCTTAAAATACAAGGTATACAGGATCAATTGAAAGCAGAAATGGCAGCGACAACAGAGGAAACGTTCTGGGCGGTTCTAGCAATTAACAAAAGTGCTAGTAAAATAACAAGACAAGCTTGGACAAAATACTTTTAATGAAATTACTACTATTTATTGGCTTGTAGGAACTCGGAAGTTTATGACCTTGTGGCGTCTCTAACAGATACACACACAATACAATAGTGAAGAACACCGAACGAAAATCGAATAAGAAAATACATCAGAGCCGTATACCATAGCGATAACAAAATAATTCACATCAGTGGAACTTGAGTTTAAAAATCGAATTTAAAACACGGCAAGTAGCCTGATGGATAACGCTTAGGTTCAATTTTTGGTGATTCTAACTTTGTTAATATCACACGTTCTTCACTATCCATCTCAAACGCTATAACCTCACCGACTTGACTCCGCCATTGTTTTCTGTCCTGTGCACTCTCTTTCCACGCTTGACCAGGCGATCTGATCTCCTCAAGGTTAAACCTAACATTGTCCTCCCATCTCCGTCGCGGCCATCCTGTCGGTCTCTTTCCCGTTGGTCTTCCGTCAAGAATTCTACGTACAGTCCTATCGTTGCCCATTCGCGCTACATGTCCGGCCCATCTTAATTTTCGTGACCTGATTACTCTCACTATTGTAGGTTTGCGGTATAGCTCTTCCAATTCGTGGTTGTGGAGTTTCCTCCATTGTCCTGCCTCCTCGTCATATTTACCTCCAAAGATACTCCTTAAAACTTTATTCTCGAATACGTGGAATTTGGTTTCTTCCCATTATGTGAGAGCCCATGTTTCGCATTCGTATAGAACAATCGGCATAATTATGGTTCTGTAAACACAGAGGTTTATATTACGTGATAGCAGTTTGGATTTCAGTAGTTTACTGACTGCGTGCCAACTAGCGTTGCCGGAATGCAAAGATACTCCTTAAAACTTTATTCTCGAATACGCGGAATTTGTTTTCTTCATATGCATGAGCACTTGTATAACCCCGTTCAGGGATGATCCGGCCTTGTTGTCGTCTTGTACCTTTCTGATAACATACTCGAGGACAAGATTAAAGAGACATGGTGAAAGGCCATCGCCCTGTTTTAGTCCGTCCCGGATTTCAAATTGTTTTGTCTTAGGATAGTAATTGCGACATGTTAAGAAACACATTTATCTAAACAGAAAATCAATTTTTTTATTCATATTTTATGAAGCTAGTTGTTTCTTCCTTTATAGTTTAACGATGAATGAATTTCTTCAATTTACCTTTTTTTATATTTGCTTCTGACCTATCGCCACCTATTTAACTTCAGATTGTTATTTTGCTTAAATACTGGTTTTACGCCATAATCAACTGCTGCCTAAACGTATATCTGTGTTATTGGTACATTATACGGTGTGTAGCAGTTGTTCATTAGTTAAATTGGTTTCTCTTTCGAATTCTACATTTTTGATTTACCAAAATAGCATCCAACTACGAAATCAAAACGCAGTTTAGGATAGTAGAAAAGGAGCGCTATTTGAACCCACGCTATGAAAAGGTACCATGTACATGTGGATGTTTCAACTCGTATTTAAGCTGCGAATTACCACTAATGCTCTGGTCTACGGTTCTGATGACTTTTTTTCTATTCTCTTTTGGTGACGTAGTCTCCACAACAGTCGTTGTGCAAGGCCATCACACAACCTTAAAGGGTTCCCGGTATTGTACGGCACACTCAGTAGTTTAAGGCGAATTCCCATAGCAATATTTTTTGAAGAGAAAAATTCGTACATCTCATTAAAAAAAAATGAATTAAAATATTTATTTAATTATACTCCTCTTATTCCACCCAATTTTCCTTAACTCTTACTATACTTGACTAAGTTTACCAGGGTTCGTGATTTTCCCTTGCTGGAATCGGCACTATTCGTCTTGATGTCTTACAGCACATTCCTTATAGCCGAAGCATCCGAATTAACAGGTGTCGTGGCCGTGCTTTTCTGTGGAATTTGTCAAGCACATTATACATACAACAACTTATCGGAGAGCTCTCGAACGAGAACCAAGGAAATTTTCGAACTTCTTAACTTCTTAGCTGAAAACTTTATATTTTCATATATTGGAGTATCTATGTTTACCTTCCCAAAACATCATTTCGATGCAGTGTTTATTATTACAGGATTTGTAAGTACCCTATTCATTATTATTCAATATGTTACAAAATAACTACATTGATTTTATAAAATTTTCAGATATGCGCAGCTATTGGACGTGCGGTCAACATTTACCCACTGTCGTGGTTGTTAAACTTAAATCGAAAACCAAAGATCTCAGGAAATTTCCAACACATGCTTTTCTTTGCTGGTAAGATTACAATGCGGTAGTGTATGGTATATTATAGTGCTCGGAATATGTATTAGTAGTGGACTGCATTGTCATAACGTTCTTCTAATTTTAAACAGGTTTTTACCAGCGAATGTGAATATTATATTTTAAAATCACTACGAGGAAACTCCCATGTTTCTATTCTATTCTATTTGTTGGCCTGTAGGAACCCGGAAGTTCATGACCTCACCGACTCGACTCCGCCATTGTTCCTTGTCATGTGCGCTCTCCTTCCACGTTCGACCATCCCATCCGATCTCCTCGAGGTTAAACCTAACATTGCCCTCCCATCTCCGCCGCGGCCGTCCTGTTAGTCTCTTTCCCGTTGGTTTATCGTCAAAAAAACATTTATTTTGTTGTAAAATGGCATATAATATCATACAGCACTCTTCTTAGTAGCAAATTACATTAGAAAAATTTAGCAATTAAATCTTAATCTATTACGGGTTTTAAAGCGTTCGGCAGGTCATGGTGTCTTTGAAATGTTTCTATTGGTTTATATAACTGCTTTCTAAGGTAAAGTCGTTCCTATTCGACATTATTGCTTTCGAAACGAAGCCTTTTTAGATAATCCCATTCACCATCATCATCGGCACTACAACCGGGATCCGGTCTTGGCCTTATTTAACAAATCTCTCCATCGGTCCCGATTTAGAGCCGATGTCATTTAGTTTGGCATTCCCAGAGTCGGTGCCCTGGTCTACGCCATCCCTCCATCGCAGACAAGGTCTGCCGCCCTCATGCCACAGAGGACTTTCCGGGCAGGCTCCTCTTCGCTCATTCGAGCTAGGTGTCCCGAGCTTGATTTTTCTTACAACATTAGCTTCAAGGTAAATCACGTACGCATGGTTGTATCGTCTCCGGAATCGTCCTCCCTCACATACGGGGCCAACAATTTTCCTTAAGACCTTCCTCTCGAACGCTGGTTCAGAGTACCTTTTATTGAGCACCCAGATCTCGGATCCACACATAAGTACTGGTAAGATCATGGTCTTGTACAGTAGCAGCTTGGATGTTCTGGATAAATTTCGGGATTTAAAGAGTCTTGATAGACCATAGTAGGCTTTGTAGGATTTGATCAGCCGTTCTCGTATTTCTTTTTCCATATTGTTATCGGCTGATACTATTGACCCAATGTAGTTAAAGGATTGTACTACTTCAAATTCGTGCTCCACTACCCTGATAGTTTGACCAACGTTAGGTCTTCTCTTCGCAGAAGTTGCCACCATGTACTTGGTTTTTCCCTCATTAATGTGTAGTCCCAGTTTTCCAGTTTTTGTGCCGCCTGCTCGATCTGGGTGAAGGAGTCATGTACAGCCGAATCGAATCTACCGATGATGTCGATATCATCTGCGTAGGCAAGTATCCGGGTGGACTTGCTGACAGTAGTCCCTCTAGTTGTGACTCCAGGGTCACGGACTGCTTTTTCCAACGCCAGGTTGAAGAGGAGGCAAGCCAGACCACCCCCTTGTCAGAGTCCATTAGAGATGCTTATTGGTTTGGACAGCAATCCCGCTATTTTTACTTGACTAGTTACGTTGGTCATGGTCATCCTACAAAGTCGTATCAATTTGTTTGGAATGCCGAACTCTGTCATGGCATTATATAGTTCTACCCCAGGGTAGAACTATATGCTGTCGTAGGCGACCTTAAAGTCTGCAAATAGATGATATAATGGAATCCTAAATTCCAGATACTTTTCCACCGCCTGCCTAATGGTGAATATCTGATCAATCGCTGATTTGCCTGGGCTGAAGCCACACTGATATTGACCAATGATGACTTTAGCGTATCGGGCTATCCGATCATGTAGGATAGAGTAGAGTATCTTGTAGATGGTACTAAGCAATGTTATACCCCTATGGCTGCTGCACAGTGTGATATCTCCCTTCTTATGTATGGGGCAAATTATTCCACGACGCCAATCATCCGGCATCTCCTCTTGCTCACATACGAGCACCACGATCTCATGAATTGCATGATGTAACGTAGTCCCTTCTTATTTGATCAGCTCAGCTGGTATGTCATCGGCTCCGGGGGCTTTCTCGTAGAATTCTTCCTTTTCGTCGTCAGGGTACTCCTCTGTAGATCCGTGAGGCTTATGTTCTTAAACTTGCCTCTCATGCGAAGAGTGTATGGGGAAACGAAGTCGTTCTGCCGGCGTACGGCACAGGGTTCTACTTCGTCCTCACAAATTACTATAGAAAAGTTCCGCCGCAATCATACACGAACAAAAGGACTGCAAGAGTTAATCACCCAACGAATTAACGAAACGGCGCCATGTTTATAAACAACCAACAAAACGAACACCAGAAGTAAATACGTAAAACACACTTTTGTTGATTCTGTAGAGGTTCTTTTTATTTAAAACTAATCGGGCTACACTTAATTAGTTTAGAGTTTACATAAAAAATTATACAGACGACGAACGGATGCACAAGAAAAGTAAATATACGACAGTGTACACTACTGGTATAACAAAATTACTTTTTAATTAATAGCCCGATCACTCTACTCGACTCAGAATATCTACGTCCCCGTGCGCGAAACGGGAACGGGAGAGATACGACGACCATGGCTGTCGCCGGATGTAAAAGGACTCATAGATAACCCGCCGTAGCGCCGCCGGTACAGTGGAAGGCAGACGACCGGATCGCCTTGCTGGTTGTAATACGACTCAATGATATATTGCTCGTTCAGAGCTCACTCTCTCATCGTGATCATGGTGGTATGTGTGCCTAGAACAAAGAAAGACATAAAGTGCATTCCTAGGATACGATTTCGGTAAAGCAAATAAAACCGAAATCGTCGGATGCCAATGGAATCTTTGTTGGAACATGTGCGGCTTAACAAAGAGACGATGATCCGATGTGAAAATGTGCTAATTGGTTTTAGCTACGTTACTGGGAAATGGTGTTTATGGCATCGCTAGTAAGGGTACGTATTGAATACCTATTTGCATTGTTTATGCTTGGATTTCAATTGATGCCAAGGGACGCGGAATGCGTATTTGCTTTGGGTTGCACATTGTGCGAGTCAGGGAATTTTATTGCTGGGAGAAAAACGTCGCCAGCCAATGTATACATAAAGAAATTTATCGTATACATGAATGAAGCTGGGAATAGGCGACGCAATGATAATTATCCCTGGCTGGAATGGTTACATGATATGTGAACCGAGGGTTTTTCTTTTCAGGAAATTTATGATGAGGAAAGTAAGAACTCTTACAGGGGATTTGTAAGCGAAGGAATGCTTGAAAAGGTAAGAATTCTTTATAGGGACCTTTAGGTAAATAAATTTGATTTATTTGATGCGTGAAGCATTTACAGGTACTAATGCTGTTGCATTAGCAAACTTAAGGGAGTTGGGTAATAGTTATGGGGGTTTTTTCAGGTAAGTAGACCGTAGGGTCTGGCGGAACCGCTACAAGTGCATAGCCTTTCGTTTATTGCATTAAAGCCGAGAATGGCAGGCTTCAGTTTGTGGCTGACTAGAGAGCCTACCCCGAGCACATGGTGTTTTGCATGACAGCTATAATAAATGTCATACTCGTTTCTTTGAATAACACCACTCCCCATCCATCTTATTTCTTGTACTGCTGTTATGTCAGCCTTATATTCGGACAGGCCATCGGCTAGCTGCTGTGCAGTTCGAGCTCTGTATAGTGAGCGGACGTTCCATGAGAAAACTCTCAAATCGTTTGGCCATTTGCGTTTCTGTGGTCGTCGTCGTGCATCCAGTCCATATCCGAGGCTTCTTAAATTGTCAATAATAATTTGTTTTTCCGGGCAATGTTATTAGCCTTGCGCCAACCTTTGCCAGGATGTCGCTGTATGCATTAGTTCACTGCTTGGTGGGTGCCAAAGTAGCTATCCGGGGTGTCACGTGGAGACTGCATGTCAACTTGGATTGAACAGGGACAATGATCGCCCTGGCCTTTGCCGGGTTGAAAGCAATCAGAGACTTTACCCTGTGTGTTCGCTCCAATCCCATTCACAACCCTCAAATCGCTGTACTAGGTATTTTATGCTTCTATTGGCTGACTGTAGCGAAACTGCAAATTATCAGGTTTTCCAATAGGGACTTGACAATTTTTTTTTTTTTAAATAAAAAGCAAACCGTTTGAGATATTTCAAAAACTTTATTATCGGCTTGAAGTACAATCAAAACATTTATGAATCGTTCTCGACTTCGTTCATATGGCCACCGCGGGTACGTTTGCAGCGGTCGATTCGTTGGACCCAATTTTCGATGACTCGGCCACACATTTCTCCCGAAACGGCCACTATTTCGCGTTCAATGTTGGCTCTGAGCTCTTCCAACGTCGTGGGCTTGTTAGCATAGACCAATGACTTGACGTAGCCCCAAAGAAAATAGTCTAGAGGCGTTAAATCGCACGAACGAGGCGGCCAACCGACTGGCCCATTTCTTGGGATAACACGCTCATCAAACTTACTCTTCAATAAATCGATTGCATCATGTGCTGTGGTGCTTGTGACGCCGTCCTGTTAAAACCACATGTCGCCCATGTCGATATCTTCTGATTCGGGCCAAAAATAAGGGGTTATCATGGCGCGATAATGATGGTCATTCACAGTAACGTGACGATCGTTATTGTCGACGAAAAAATATGGCCCAATGACGCCGCCGGCATGCAAACCGCACCAAACAGTTATTTTTTGTGGATGAAGTGGTGATTCATGAAGCACATGTGGATTTTCACCCGACCAATAACGCATGTTTTGCTTATTGACGAACCCATTGAGCCAAAAATGAGCTTCGACACTGAAGATGATTTTGCGATGAAATTCATCATCTTGGCGCATCTTTTCCAGAGCCAATTCGGAGAACGTACGTCCCTTCAAATGGTCCATCGGCTTCAATTCTTGAGTCAGCTTGATCTTGTATGGGTGTAAACCAAGATCCTTACGCAAAATTCGGCATAAAGTGGTCTGGGCGATGTCCAATTCTTGAGAACACCGTGGAATTGACTGATTTGGATCGTTTGCTACGGACGCCTGAACGGCAGAGATATTTTCGACACTTCGACCAACCGTTGTATCACTGGCACGGCAACATCACACAACGAATATGCAGACTCAAATTTTTGCAGTAAACTTGTTATTGCCTGTCTACAAGGGCGATAATTACGACCGAAATTTGGAGTTAACGCTCTCAAAGTTGCGGTCACCGACTCCAAATTTCGGTAGTAAATTTTTATAATTTGCAGACGTTGTTTGTTCGTGTACTTAACCACGATGAAAATGTTGAGTTTACTGAATAAATTGACAGTGACAGTTCGGTGATTAGTGAAAGTGTGCATTCACAAATTAAATTCAAAGTTGTCAAATCCCTGTTGGAAAACCCGTTATTAAAGACTTTCGTAAAATATGTCCGACCTCAAAGCAGACTTTAGAACACAGTTCAAGGCCATCGACGTTCAAAATAAGAGATAGAGAAAGAGTATTAACTACCTTAAAGGCGACATAGATATTCTTCTCCAAAGCTCCACTCGGACGGGCACCACCAACCTGCCCATGCGAAGTGGAACCATTCCTACCGGAACTCGCTATAAAGTGATCGGCATTTTTTTTATTGAATTTAATTATTGAAATTATTGATCACTGATGAGTCCGATGGCATCAAAGCCTTGTCAATTCACACTGTTAAAGGTCAAATTAACATCAGCCCACCACCCGATAACGTTCCCCTTTAGGCTGAGATAAATTCCACATATTTTCATATCTCCAAGGCCCCATCTAACGAAGTCCCAACCTTGGCCGTGAAGGAACCTAATGGTATCATAATTCCAACCACTCTCGCCCTCACTGTAAATCGGTTTGGTTCAAAATGGTCGCTCGAGGCATTCCAGAAACTGCGGACGCATCGTGGTTGGATAATTTCTTTCAGAAGAAATACGGTATCACCATCCAAAACATCAACAGACTCCCAAAAAGCAACTTAAATTCATTTCGTTTTTGCATTCCTTCCTCGTACGACGGGTTATTCCTCAACCTAGCCAGAGATGTACTTAAATTGGGCAAATACTCTATTGCTAAGGCAGATATTCTAAATCATAACGTTGTTAGATATAAAAATAATCTGTCCGTTAACTAGCCAAACTCCCTGGTCTATAACCCAAGTATTCCCGCAAATAAATCTTTAATAAAACAATATCCTCGTCATAGCAGGACCCTCAAGTCCCATATTTCGCTCACTACTTTTGTGCTCTATCAACATTATAGCGTTTAGAAGTGAAGAACGTGTGATTCGAACTGACGCTATGACAGTTAGAATCACCAAAAATTGAACCAAAGCGCAACCCATCAGGCTACTGGCCGTGTTTTGAATTCGATTTTTAAACGCAAATATATTCCACTGATGTAAATTATTTTATCGCTCTGATGCATTATCTTATTCGATTTTCGTTCGGTGTTCTACACTATTTTGCTTGTGTAT
Organism: Microdon myrmicae; assembly: GCA_963931805.1. Lineage (NCBI taxonomy): Eukaryota > Metazoa > Arthropoda > Insecta > Diptera > Syrphidae > Microdon > Microdon myrmicae. The sequence continues at coordinate 84,862,402 of OZ007496.1, forward strand.
TGTGTGTGTATCTGTTAGAGACGCTACAACATCCCAGCAAAACTCAACCATCTCAATCATAAAGTTAATGGTACCTTCAATAAAATAAAATCTATACACCGAAGAGGGTCTCTCACCCACAATAAGACACCCTATATGAAACCACATCCTAATGGCGTTCCTACTAATCCTCCGCCCATTCTCTCACCTATTCGTTGAACGACGTAATAATGAGATTTGTCAACTTGTGAACGAATGTGCAGTTTAATGTAACGAGTGGATAACATAATAGGAAGGAGTACAGTGAAGGTAGAGCGACCCACACCATACACCACAGTAAAATTAGGCCAAACAGTCGAAATAACGTCTCCACCTTAGTGTTAACGCCGGAAGTCTGCCGCTGCGGCTACTAGTACACCTGCGAAATTTAAAATAGCTCCGCAACTACCGCCAACTGGCGACCAAACTGTGACGACTCCTTATTGCCAGCGAGCGATATCGTAGCGACAGCAAACATTCGCCGGAAGTCCTTCAGAAACACAAAAATAATATCGTTCAGTTGTTTTTGTAGTTTTTTTTTTTTTTTTTTTTTTTTTTTATTTGATTACATTCGCGTATTCGGCGCAAGGGTGATAACCTTGCCCGTAAAAATAAATTATTATGGAAAATTTAACAAGTCTCGAAACTTGCTAAATAAGGCCAAGACCGGATCCCGGTTGTAGTGCCGACAATGATGATGACATTCGCGTACGCGTTTTCGAACGCAGATCCTGTACCACACAGCCAGCAGTTTATCAAACAGATACCAAAAACAATACACAGTGTTAAATTGAGCATTATATACAAAAAATTATTGAATGTCCGTAACTTATATTTTCCTTTTTAATTCCAGGACTCCGAGGAGCTATGTCGTTTGCCCTGGCGATAAGGAATACTGCTTCTGAAGCTCGTCAAACGATGCTGACAGCAACGTCGCTTATTGTTATTTTTACAGTAATTATTCAAGGAGGAGCGTCCAATTTTCTACTGAATTGGCTGAAAATTCCGTAAGTAACATAGAATTATTTCTATTTTAATGTTTATACAGGATTCGTGTTCGTCTTGACAGTTTTGTTTTTTCAATTTAGTAATGTGACTTTTTAACCAGATTCGAAATTAAATCTTCACCTAATAGATGTTAAAAGCGATCAGACCTTTTCGGCTTTTTAAAAAAACACAACTTTATTGCAATGTTATCTCCATGCAACTGAACTAGTAAATGAAAAAAAAAAAATGAGATGGCGAGAGGCCGACTTAAGCGAGACAAGAAAAAATGTGTCCGTCATCTTGTCTCTGGCTTTTGGGCGTCTTGCGATAACCAGAATAACCTCGCCCTGTGAGTAGGGCGTTAGAATATACTCACAGCTAGGCCGGCTTGTCGTAAGAGACGACTAATGGCCGAGGTTTAGGGTCCGTGAAATGGTCGGGAGAAATCCCTGGTCGTCTTTCGGAGCTTGGCTGATGGACCGGTTCGAGAAAAGGTTGGTTAGGTGGTAGTCGGTCCCAAGGGGAGATACCACCCCGTCAGCTGTACATTCCGCGATATCGTCGAGAGAAATCTTCGACGGTGTTTCGGATGTGTGGCTGATGGCCCAGACTGACACGGAGATAAGTCATGATGGTACTTTCTGACATAAAGAATTCCGGACGTAAACTAGTCTCCCATTCGGATCTCCGCGGGGACTATGTCAGGGGGAACATCATGCAGATATCATGACAAATAACAGAACTTTAAGAGGTTCGTCATCGAATAACCGGGCTCGCTCTCGAGGCTCTGCCCACGCTTGACTGGTGACGGCATTTTGTAACACCAGGTGCATCGGTTTTACCAATACGAATGTAAACGCCGTCCACCAATATTTGCAAACAACGAAACCTGATATCCTTGCCCGTCAAGGTCGATTCGTCAACTGATTCGACATATCTTCGTTGCTCAGGATACGACTTACATTCGAGATTCCGTTTTAAGGGCGGAGTCTGCGTCTTCACGCGGTCCGATCTGGCTTGCCAGATGATGGAGGCGTTGGAACCCAATAATATGGACATCATATGGTTGAGGGCCATGCTGAGGAATTCCGTTAAATTTCTTTGTTGTCTTTACCGCTCCCCGAATGACGATCGACCGGCGACATTCTTCGAACATCTTTCACATACCGTCGACTGAATACAGATCAACCACCCAGCTTCTGAAATTGAATTGTTGTCCTTGGTGACTTTAATGTCCACAATTCTCGCTGGTTGTTACATTCTAACAGAACCGACGAGGCTGGGAGGCTGGCGGAGATGTTTGCTGTAAGCCACAACTTGACTCAACTCGTGGAGGAACCGACGCGAGTGCCGGATGCCCGAGGCGATTGTGCGAACACCCTGGGTCTGTTTTTGACATCCGAACCGAGTATTTATACCGTAGTGGTTTCTGCGCCACTAGGAAACTCAGATCACTGCTTGGTATCTGTCGCGCAAGCACTTGCATATCAACCGAATAGCCGGCCTAGGCAGCTTCGCCATGTATGGAAGTATAGGGCTGTGGCGACTCTAACAGATGCACACACAATTCACAAGCAAAATAGTGAAGAGCACCGAACGAAAAATCGAATAAGAAAATGCAGCAGAGCCGTATACCTTGGCGATAACATAAGAATTCACATCAGTGGAGTATAGTCGAGTTTTAAAATTGGACAGTAGCCTGATGGGTAACGCTTAGGTTCAATTTTTTGGGTGATTCAAACTGTCATAGCGTCAGTTCGAATCACACGTTCTTCTCCACTATTATTTCAAACGCTATTGGGCTGCTAACTGGGACGATTTGCGAGATTTCTTCGCATCGTTTCCATGGTCGGTGTGCTTCGGAGACTCCGATGTTAACGCTTGCGCGGAGTCGGTATCAGAGATTATTCTTCTGGGGATGGAGATGTATATTCCACATTCCAACAAACGAAGTTCGTCTGATAAACCTTGGTTTGATAAACAATGCGAGCAGATTACAGCGGCAAAAAATGGAGTTTTTATGCAATGGCGCTCCAATCCCACCGATGTTAATAGAACGAATTTTGTTAGAATCAGAAACGCGTGCAACCAGGCGATTGATACCGCGAAGAAAGCTTACAACGACGCACAGTGGGACGAGTCTATGGGAAAAACGGCAAAATTAATATCTCTGGTTTTAGTATCTAAAATATGAATATTTTGCATTTAATCTCTTTTTACATTTGATATCTATGCAACGACCTAAAAAAAAGGTATCAACCTGCAAAAATGGCCTGTCCAGCTTCTTAGAAAAAAAGAGTTGAGCAGCGAACTTTATTTTTAAACTCAAAATTTATTTTCTAAGCTTGCGCATGTTTTTTCAAACTTAATTTATAAATTTAAGTATGTTAACAATTTTATAGTTTAATAAACTTCAAAACATTAATATAAAAGAATTATGTATAGGTATAATAAATTAATTTGAAATAACAAATATGTGCATATGTATGTTAATTATTAATGGCTATCGCTCTCCGATGATGATGTTCCACCTATATCGGCCAAGTCTATTGGTAGCGTAAAACTTTCTGCACCATTTCGAAGTAGATAATGTTCAATATGTGGATCTATTTTAGGCATATATGAGCTTTTGAATCTTATATTTGAAATGAGAGGTTCCGAAGTAATTAATAAGTGATTCATTAAATCAGTTATTGAATCTATTCTAGAGCACTTTCGACTGTGATCTAGTCTGGCCTTTCGAATTTCCTTATGCCTAGCTTCTAAAGCTTCTTCTGAAAGGGCACCTATAGGCAAATAGAAAAATGAAATTATGTCCTTTGCATAAACAAGAAGCTTGTGAACGCTGCTAGGCATGTAGTACCAGCTGTATTTGGAAAGATACATAGTTTTAGTATCTTCCAATAGCTTCGCGAATTTTTCGACATCGATTTCACGACCAGTTGCAATCGTTCTTAATATTATTCCGAAATTGCTTATGAGTTCCTTGTCAATTCCTGTAATGTCTGAACTCAATTCAGGATTTGTGAAAAAGCATCGACCCGTGTTTCCGTCATTGCTGGTTCCGTATCCTGGTTTAGGGATATCGACAAGTAATCCCATTTTGAGCCTAAAATATTCTTGAATCTCTTTTTTTCTTTCTGCAAATGCAGTTTTATTTTCTTGACCACGTATTTGCCAATTTTTAAAAGGCAATCTGTAGGAGATGTGCAGCAAGCATTCGAAACATCTGTTGGATCAGATGTAAAGATGAAAGGCCAAATTTATAATTATCTGTGTTTGACGTCCGATTTTCTACAGAAGGTAGATTAATTTGGGAAGGTTTGGCTCCGCAGATAAAACAATTTTGAGCAGCATTAGTTCCACTTAAGGTATTTATTGCACTGCCATCAAGCATTGTCACAAGCATAGTAAAATTGATGTTAATGTTTTTGCCGTCAATACTGACTTCGGAGTGTTGAAGATGTGCAATTAATTCTTCCATGTGGCTTTGTTCGGACAGAATAAGAGTACTATCCTCTTTCTGGAATACTAAATTCATAGGTCTACAGAAATAGGTTGGCCCTGGCCGGGAGTTTATCCAAACTTCCTTGCCATTTATGTTATTCACTAATTTAAGTGGCACGAAAGCAGTAACGAACAAGAAACTATCCGTATGCTCACTGTTTAAAAATGTTTGTTAGTAGTTGCTGTGCCCGGAGCTGCCATCAAAGCCCCACTTGCATACAAGATTGAATGAATTACTTGTGTCCAAAGATGAAAGATTTTCTTTAACTATATCGACAATGCTTTTTGCAGTTTTATTTAAAAGCGATTGGAGGTTAACTTCAGCAATTTTTTCCGGCGCAACAGCAATTTCGGGTAATAGATCAGATTTATATTTTCTCAATTTATAGTAACTGGGAAAACAGTCTTTGTGAAGGCCATTTACAACAAATCGTAGAAAGGCGTATTTTCTCTTAGACAAATTCAAATCTAAATACAATGCTAGCGTTTGTTGCAGAGTTAACGTCTTATTCGATTTTTGAGGAGACTTTCAAAACCGATTTGAAGTGTTAGCAGCATAGCTTAGTTCCTCTGAACTGTGCTGCGTAGCTAATTCATGAACCCGACGTTTTTTCGTGCGCTCACTGCATTCCTCAAATCTTTTTGACGGTCTACCTCTGCTCGTGCTTGGTGCATTTAAACTATTTTTATTTCTCCAATGAGTTAAAATATTTGCAATGTCAAATTAAGGTTTAGCCATCTATGTCAAATTAAGGTTTAGCCAGCTTTCATTAACTTGCATAAATTTATTTCGCTTTCTTTGGCAAAAAACTCTTTGAATTTCAGGTTCAATATTTTCATCTGACCCTTCTAGACCCAGTAATTCACTTAATTTTTCAGCAACAGCAATTATCTTCACTGGCTTCTCACTCTCAATCCATCTTTGGATAAGGTCACCGTTTTTGATTGATGGAGTTAAACCTACAAAAACGTCAAAAAATTGCAGAACACTTTTCTATATATTAAAATATGATTTTCCATACCTTGATCACTATTATTTATCATGATGTAGTTTTTATTTATACGTATAATTAAAACTGACAATAAAAAAAATTAATTTATATCAAAAAACACTTGTAATTCAAGATTGCGAAAAAAAAGACTTAGTCAAAGTTTACCGCTCTGTAACGTTTGTACCAAATCACAGTTCCAAATGATTTCTTTGGATTTACAAAATATATATATTTATGATGCCTTTCCAATTACTAAAAAGTACCGCTAAAACTGTTGATTTTTTTATTTATTGCTATGGGTCGTCCCACTGTGCGACGGGGTGATCAATAAGCTCCTTCGGTGCCCAACTGGTTCGCGCTCCTTCTGGTCAATGGCAAAAGCTGCCAGCAGTAACTTCGCATCCTCCTCCTTCCCTCCGTTGGTGACAGACAGCGGGACTTTAGTCACGAATTCAAAGGATAAAGCTAATGTGTTCGCGAATTTATTTTCCGCGAATTCAAACCTCGATTCCGGTCTTTTGGAGTCACCTGTGATCGCGCCGGTACGGTCTTTCATGCGGGATGTGAGATTTCGTCCGCGCACTATTCAACGCATTCTGCGTGAACTGGATTGTAGGAAGACAACCGGCCCGGACGGAATACCAGCAATAGTCCTTAAGAACAGTGCCCCAGAACTATCGCCGGCTCTTGGCAGACTCTTCCACTTATCTTATGCACGGAGGACCTTTCCTGCCTGCTGGAAAATCGATCGAGTTCAGCCAATCCCAAACACAGGAAAAAAGTGTCTCCCACAAAATTACCGTCCGATATCATTACTGTCTATTTTATCTAAGGTAATGGAAAAAGTCATCAATACTGAGTTAATTAAGTATTTGGGGTGCAAAGGACTTCTAAATAACCGTCAATACGGATTCCGTGGCAGGCGGTCCACGAGAGACCTTTTGACACTTATAACTGATGTATGGACATCTGCGATTGAACGCCATGGTGAGTCAAGGGCAGTCGCATTGGATATCTCCAAAGCTTTTGACCGCGTCTGGCACGGGGCATTGCCGAGCAAACTTCATTCATATGGACTTTCCCAATAGCTTTGCGACTGGACGAAGAGCTTCCTTGATAGTGTTAATTCTGGGGTGCCTCAAGGTTCTATTTTGGCACCAACCTTGTTTTTGCTTCACATAAATGATTTGTTGGAGACAACGGATAACAAAGTGCTTAGTTTCGCGGATGGTAGTACGCTTTTTCCTCCTTTTCGAGTGTTGGGTCTGCGTCGCATCAGCTGAGATGTAGACAGGTTGACTCTCTCAATCAGGATCTAGATAGGGTCCTGCAGTGGGGAAGCGACTTTAATGCAGCGAAGACACAATATACAACATTCACCAAGAAAAGTGGATCATCGGTTCCACAGCTGATGATGAATGGCCGGGCCCTCGAGGTTGGGGAAAGCTTGAAATTGCTCGGCGTCACGGTCTGTGCGAACGTATCAAGGTATAAACACGTGTCGAGCATCGCCAAGTCAGCCTCAGGAAAACTGAGCTATCTTTTTAGAGCCAAGAAATATTTTACTCCGGCCCAACTTCTTCTCCTATATAAATCCCAAATTAGACCCGCGCTCGAATATTGCTCTCATGTTTGGAGCTCGGCTCCTAAACATACCCTCGACCTACTTGAGAGCATACAGAGACGAGCGATCCGCCTGATCGGGGACTTGGCGCTGACGTCGGGACTACAGTCGCTATCACATCGAAGTCTAATAAAAAAAAAAAAAAAAAAAAAAAAAAAAAAAAAACCACATCCGTGAGAACGCTGGACTCGGTCTCAAGATATCTGAAAAAGAAAGAGGGGGATAGTTTAGACAGGGCTAGTTCAAATGTTCTCTAACTACTTGGATGGAGGGGACCGAAGTAGTAAATATCTTGGGTCTTACTATTTATACTTAATGATACTTAATGCTATGCAAAGTTGTCCCGGATGATGGATCGTTATTTCATAGGTCATAGCGCTGGTGTGCTGAGGATGTGGAAGCGAGTGCAATATTATAGTTGTCCCAGATGCTAGGTTGTTAGATCGTGATGATGTCATGTTGGATGTGGAGGCTAGGGCAACATTGTCTGGTGCGTTGGGCCGTGACTTGTGGTGCTATGGGGGTACGCACGAGTACGTATGGGGATTGGATGATGGTGCTCGATGGGGTAGTGACCAGATGTGAGGGTGGCATGTTTTTTAAGTTTGTGTGCTAACTCATGAGCCGTGTGTTAACTTAGACAGTATCTGTAGTATTGTATACTTAGACAGTATTTGCATGAACGAAAACAAACGGGGAGGTAGAATAGAAATCCACCTCTCAGAACCATTTGAAATCCGCGACGGACTAAAACAAGGAAATGGCCTATCACTATGCCTTTTTAACCTTGTCCTCGAGTATGTCATCAGAAAGGTACAAGACGATAACATGACCGGATCATCCCTGAACGGAGTCACACAAGTGCTCGCATATGCGGATGACATCGCCGTTTTAGGCGATAATCTAGAAACTGTAGATAAAAACAGTGAAATCATCATGCAAGCGGCAGAAGAGGTGGGGCTAGAAATAAATGAAGACAAAATAAAATACATGATTATGGCGAGAGCAGGTGGAACTCTGGGAACACATATAAACGTCAGAGGTAAGATATTTGAAAAAGTTAAAGAATTTAAATATCTGGGAATAATACTGACGGCCAGTAACGAAATGTCGAGGGAAATTAACAAAAGACTTCACTCCGGGAACTCTAGTTGGCACGCAGTCAGTAAACTGCTGAAATCCAAACTGCTATTACGTAACATAAAGCTCCGTATCTATAGAACCATAATCATGGCGATTGCTCTATACGGATGCGAAACATGGGCTCTCACAAAACGGGAAGAAAACAAATTCCGCGTATTCGAGAATAAAGTACTAAGGGGTATCTTTGGTGGTAAATATGACGAGGAAGCAGGACAATGGAGGAAACTCCACAACCACGAATTGGAAGAGCTATACCCCAAACCTACAATAGTAGGAGTAATCAGATCGCGAAGATTAAGATGGGCCGGACATGTAGCGCAAATGGGCAACGATAAGACCGTGCGAGAATTCTTGACGGTAGACTAACGGGAAAGAGACCGGTAGGACGGCCGCGACGGAGATAGGGGGGCAATGTTAGCTTTGCCCTTGAGGAGATCGGATAAGATGGTCAAGCGTGGAAGGAGAGTGCACACGATAGGGAACAATGGCCCAGCCGAGTCGGTGGTCATGAACTTCCGGGTTCCTACAGGCCAATAAATAATAATATTCATTATGGTTGGACTCTGGTATATGGCTCCGATGAGCTCCGATGAACTGTTGGGATCGCTACAGATCCATAGCGTTATACGACAATACTGAAGAGAGTGCAGACAATTAGAATCAGAACAAAAGATAGAACCAAACCATCAACATAGCGGACAACTGTCGCATGTTTTTTTTTTTTTTTGTTTCGGTAGGAAGGTGGAAATCTTCAAAAGATACCTCTGGACCGACCCAGATGCATGCCGGGTTTTTACCGGCTAAAACCACCCCCCGCCAGGCTCATATTCCCGTTGATCCCCGCGGAACTTTCTTTTAGATATTCCATCGCGGGACGACGCTTACCTGTTACTCCGCTCGTCGCGTCGCAGAGAATACCATTTGTTACGGACCATGCCTGTTTTGAACTAAGCAGGCATTCTATTACTCCTCCCGGAGTAACTGCCCGTCTTATATGTCTCTCCAAAATCGTTCGCGCGGTCTCGAATCTCACACACTCTGTGAGTACGTGTTCCGCATTTTCTATTTTGCCCTCGCAATACAAGCAATATGGGTGATTCACATGCTTATACTTGTGCAAGTATTGCCGAATCCATATCCTTATATTAGCTGAGTCAGGTGGTAATTCAGCTCGCCATGTTTTCTTTTCACCCATGTTTCTATATCAGGTATCATGGTGTGGGTCCATCTTCCTTTGGTGGAAAAATCCCACCTTCGTTGCCATTTTCTTAGGCTTGAGAGCTCTAATTGTGACCGCATTCTCCGACGATTCTCTTGGGAGACGTTATGCAATGTCAACATTAAGTGGTGTTTTTATAGAACCCGCGTCCGTGTCGACGCACAGGTAAAAATATACCCACAGCTCCATCAGGTGATACCCAGGTGGCTTTGTGGATATCTTTACGGGGAAACCCGGTACTCCCAACGACCAAGTTCTTTGATGCTGCCAGTTCAATGACTCGTAGTCCACTATCACTAGTGTGCTCATGCAAACTATGGGAATCTGCGTAGTGCCCGAAAACCGGCTCCCGGCCTATTTTCGCATTCAAATCACTAAAAACGATTTTCACATCGCATCTCGGGTAGGCATTGAGGTTCCGTTCGACGTTCTCGTAGAATTCTTCTTTTTCGTGATCAGGGGACTCCTCTGTAGGTCCGTAAATGTTTATGAGGCTTATGTTCTTAAACTTGCCCCGCACGCGAAGAATGCATAACCTTTCGTCTATTGCATTAAAGCCGATAATGGCAGGCTTCAGTTTTTGGCTGATTAGAAATCCTACCCCCGGGCATATGGTGTTTTGCATGACAGCTGTAATAAATGTCATACTCGTTTCATTCATTCCCCGTCCATCTGTTTTCTGTAATGCTGTTATGTCAGCCTGTTGTTTGGACAGGGCATCCTCGAGCTGCTATGCAGCTCGGCCTCTGTATAGTGAGCGGACGTTCCATGAGAAAATTCTCAAATCGTTTGGCCCTTTTCGGCTCCGTGGTCGTCGTCGTGTATCCGGTCCATATCCGAGTCTTGTTAAACTGTCCATAATAATTTGTATTTCCAGGCAAGGTTATTAGCCTTGCGCCAACCTTTCTCAGGATGTCGCTGCATGCATTGGTTCATTACTTGGCGGGTGCCAAAGTAGCAATCCAGGGGTGTCGCGTGGAGACTGCGTGTCAACTTGAATTGAACAGGGACAAGGATCGTCCTGGTCTTCGCCGGGTTGAATGCAGAGACTTTGCCCTGTACCCCCCCTCCCCCACCCGCACCTTTTTTTAAATTTACTTTTTTTATTTTGTAAATCTGTGTTATTAAAATAATCGATATTATGATTTATATCATAATCACTACAATATTTATCTTCCTTTTAACTTATTATTGTACATGCATTAATTATTAATATTACTGTTATGTTTCAGAGTTGGCGTTGATGAAGAGACTGAACAGCTAAATAATTATCAAGTACACAGTGTAAGTGTGGGATATTTTTACCTATTTTTGTTTTCCTACTTTTATTGTAAATGACTATGATTAATTTGCAAAGTTATATTTAATCTTGCACTTTGGCAAATTCATTTTTAAATTTGCTGAAAAATGTAAAATGTGAAAATAAACACAAAGGCACTCAAGCAATATGCCTGTCGAAGGATAACAACCAAATAAACTTGTCTTTACTTTCACACGCTTACATTGTTTGCATGAATAATAAGTTTTTTCTAAACGTTACATTTATCATATCTATGAGATTCTATTTAAATTTTCAATTTTATTACAACTTTGATTTTATTGAAATTAAATAATATTCTGCATATAAACAAAAATATGGTCAAAATCAATCTCGTGTACACAAAAGGTTTACAACTCAATGGAGAATACAGCAGCGGTATGTGTGATTCTACTACTTCAAAAAATATGTATTAGATAATCATTATTATTTTTGAGTATGTTCAATTGTTTTGATAGACACCCAACGTAAACATATTAATTTTTTTTGTTATCCTTTGTTACTGTTTAATGTAAGACATCCTATAACTTATTTGCTCTTCCTAGTATTTCTGTTTTTGGTTTTCTTAATTTATTTTAATAATGCTACACAAAAATATAATCGCATTAGCCTACACTCATTTATAAAACAAACCATCTAATATTTTCAAGCAGTCAATCGATACAGGACTTAATTTGGGACAAATGCCAATTTCAAGAAGACGAAGTTCTTTGGTGAGAGTCTTGAACTCACATTACTTTTACAAATGAAATATTCTGAAAATGGATTTTCTGTTTTGAATACGTTTATAGTTATTTTAAATCGCAGAGACCAACTACTTATTGATATTCAATTTATTTATTATTTCCTTTTTATTTATAATAAGTCCATACACAAGGATTTTTCAATACTCTTTAATGTGAATGCACAGTGCGTGGGGAAGTAAAGAAGGAGGAGTGGGAATACAGATATAGAAGGACATTGGTCTTGAGTGCTTGAAGACTCATATAGTTCGACTGAAGAACGATTACAAATGTTTATTGTATTTACCTCGATATGTTTATTGTGATTACTAATGCCAAAAAGCAAATACTTCAATTATGTTAGAAGACGTGTGGGGTTTGAAGTTGGGGGGTGCCAGGCATGGGAACTGATTACCTCTCTCCCCAGCACTTTTCACATATCACTCGCAGGTTGTTCGGCTGCAGCAACTGTTCGCTAAATATCCAGGAAGTAAATAAAAAGAAACACTTCGTTGTTTTTGTTTGATTATTTCCTTTTTATTGGTTCTCAATTCTCAGTTTATTTTCCTTATATTTTGTCTATAATACTAGTTTGGCACTCATTTACAATATTTGCCACCGTTCTAATACGTTTGTCTTTTCGTGTTTACATTCACCGTGAAGAATAAAATGGGAATTGAAATTGGTGATTATAACTGCACACATTAGAATACCACACAACACTTGGCAACACAGAGTTAAAGATTCCTTAAATCCATCAGATCGGATGCAATTGTTGCGCTTGGAATAAATCACATCCAAGGTGTTGTCTTCTTAGCACGATATTAACAACAAGGATAATTTATGGTTAAATAAATTTTCACGTGATACTGAATCGTCTACACACTCTGCCACGGTAATGAACACTCGACCTATTTCGCACACTCTGGCGGATGATGATTGACTTCGGACACTTGTTGTCGCTTGATGTGGTGAAAAAGGACTCGACTCCGGCACGGTATATACCTGACGGGGGATGCAATCTGACTCCGTGTTTCTGTTGCACTCCACATCCACCAGCCGCGATGGATTTTCATTGATATCGGAGGAGCAACTCCGATCTTTTTATTTATGTCGGCCAATGAGCGACCGATTTGAGTTTCCAATAGCGGAATTTCCCCTGTGCCCGTACGGTCACGATGAACACCCATTCGATGGACATCATGGCAACGGAGATGCGAAGGGTACATGAAAGAAAATCTAAATAGCCCGGCTGATCAAATAGATGATCGAATACGTAGGCTGGCTGCCTTGTTTGCTTTAAAGAATGCATCATAGAGCATGGGTATGGATACGATTGTTTAATTAAAAATCATGGGTCGTGAGAAATTTGACTTGCAGATGTGCAAGCATACGACTTACCCAGTGTGGCTATGGGCCAACGGATGGTAGATAAAATAAAGACAAGCCATTCGATGGACATAATGGCAACGGAGATGCGAAGGGTGCATAAAAGAAAATCTAAATAGCCCGGCTGATCAAATAGATGATCGAATACGTAGGCTGGCTGCCTTGCTTGCTTTAAAGAATGCATTATAGAGCATGGGTATGGATACGATTGTTTAATTAAAAATCATGGGTCGTGAAAAATTTGACTTGCAGATATGCAAGCATACGACTTACCCAGTGTGGCTATGGGCCAACGGATGGTAGATAAAATAAAGACAGTAAGGTTACTGTGTGTTCGGTTTAGCCAGTACGACATGGGAACATTGTGGTGTTTACTTAATCGCTCACAATCATGTCGTTGTAGGCTATAGATTATTCGGTGACGATAGGTCAACCGAAGATTTGTTTATCATGGCTGTGGCTAGGGTAGCTATTGTTTAGGCAAAAGTAATGGTACATGGGTACGATCATGAGGTATGATTGTTTAAATAACAATCATGTTGATGTATAATTCGATAATCGGTTGATGGCCGATAAAGGGGAATTGGTTGCAACTGTTGCGAACCTAATGGATATGGGGGCAATGTTTGGTTAAGAAATGGTAGAAAAATTATCGGCTGCAGCTGTGTCAACAAGTACGCTGCACGACGTGTCTTCTTGGACCAACGGATTGTTGGAACAAGAACACGTTGCTAGATTGGCGTGTGTTTACCAATCGGGATTGCTGGCGAGCTGAGCCGATTGGGTTGGTAAGGTTCATGTAATATGAACGAAATGATTTGATGATATGTAGCTTACGCTGCTTGATTGCAGGTAAGTTAAATGGCTTGTAATGATGAGGGGGAGGCAGATTGATTTAAGGAAATGGGTGATCCCTAGGGAATGCTTTAAAGAACCCCCACAGACGTATATATTTGAACGGGTTGAAAAGTAGAAATTGTTATTCAGCAAGTAAATGTAGAGATGGGCTCATCAGCTAGTGAAAAATCTAAATCCCACCACTGAATGTGAAGCTGCCAAGTGTCATGAGTTTCACATCCAGCATCCTATCGAGAACGTGCAGAGCTGTTTTGGATGCTCCTGACCAAATACGGGAATTGAACTCGTGCTTTGGACGAATATATGCTTTGAAAACTGGAACAAAACTAGTAGAATACGTATATACATTCTGTTAAGTGTATACCCAGAATTTCTCATTTAAAGTTCTCGCGTAAGCCTATTGTTACTGCTCTGCGGACGGCGCTTTCTCCCGCGACGTCTCAGCTTCCCCCTCACCTTGTGGACTGTATTCCGGAACCAGCCGGCCAAACGATTCTGCAAGTTTGCCTTACATATGTCTCCGAACCCTTCGAACTGACCGCTATAGTATAAATCGAAATGCGTATAAAAGTCCAACTCTTACAGCACTCTGGTTTTCTTTTATTCCAAGGTTTTAATTTTAAACTTATGGAATATAATTCTTCAATACAAATCACTGACTGCCGAAATTATTGTTCCCTATAATTTAATCAATTGTTTCTCTCTTAGAACACTGTCAAGTCTCTTCGCAAGGTGCGGCGGGGAATTCCTGTGGCGACTCCTACTGTTTGATGATGTGTCCCCGCCTTATATAGGTCTGTACCCGTTGTCTCATTTCCTGGGTACTGTTTTCCTTCCTGGAATCGGTGCGCCACTGATCGTTGTTTCCCAGGAACTTGTGTGCTGGCGCTTGCCTTGCCTTTCCTGGGAATTCGTGTCGACGTGATGCATCGCCAACAGTCTCCCCCGCAGTGCGAAGCACTCTCTCATGTGACGGCGATGTCATCGCGACTCCGCGTATTGATCTTCGCAGTGTTCCCCATGTCGTCCTCACGTCCAGGACTCTTAATCCTTCCGTTGGGTCCCGGAGACAGCTTGCACTTCTCCGCGGGGCCAGGTACAGAATCCACCACCAGGACTACATCTCCAACTTATGAGTCGGTGGTATCTCGTCCGGAGATCCTTCTTGGCATCAGGGTTGGTAGGTATTCTTTAATCCATCTTCTCCAGAAGTGGTAGGTCAGCCGCTGCGCTTCAGCTCGCCCTACAGGTAGTCCACCGCGGCGGCAGTGAAAGGGTGTTGATGGTGGTGCAGTCGTTCGATAGGTAGATATCCTATGGGCGGCACGTGAGGGACGCTTTTATGAAACATTGCACCATTGACATCGGCGTATTACTCCATTTGTCGATGTTCATAGCCTCAAGATCCAGTATCTCTGCCGAATCTCGTTCATTACAGTTGCGGTGTTGCCATGAGCGAATTTCCTATGGTAATTTCCAATCAGGAAGGCATACCATTTTATTTATCCCTTGTTTGCATGTCCCTTGCATTATCAGCGTCAGTACATTCAACTAACTCACATTTATCTGGCCCATAGGTGCTACTTTGGTGTTTGGTACGATTAAGGTTTTTCCATGAAACAACAAACCTCTCCCATTGCATAGGAAATATCCGGTCTCGAAATGGTGGCAACAAACATAAGTAAACCACATGCCTGTCGATTTGGGAAACTAGTTTTAAGTTCACTATCGCTCACCTTCATCAGAAAAGTACCAATATCAGCAGGCATTGAAACTGATTTCGAATGTTCTATGTTGAACTTCTGCACAATACGATCGACGTACGATGTCTGTCCGATGGTTATGGTCTTCATTTTCTAATTACGCTTAATTTCTATTCCAACATAATGTTGCCGCTGCCGAATGTTATTTGAAATTCGACACCAGTGCGTCTATCGCTATTTTACACAAGACAAAAATAATCCATCATCAACGTACAGTAAACCAATTACCTTTTCGTCATAAATGTCACCGAAGAAAACACAAGGATCCAATTTCTATTGCTCCATGTTACAATCCTTCATGAAATCGACGAACTTCGAGTTCCATGCAGGCGATGATTGTTTTAGGCCATAGAGGCTTCTTTTTAAACGGCAAACGATCCCTTCTGTGTTTTATGCCATCTGGAATCTTCATAAAGATTTTCTCGTTGAGACATCCGTTCAAAAAGGCCGTCTTGACATCAAATAGCACAATCTCCATGTCATTTATGGCTGCCAGTGCCGATACACAACGGACTGAATCAAAACGCACACCTGGTTAAAACGGTTCGGTGTAGTCAATTCCTGAGCTTTGCGAATATCCCTTGGCCACAAGCCGTGCTTTGTATCTTAGGTTTTCATTTGGTGTGGTTTTGAGTTTAAATATCCATTTGGAGCCAACAATATTCTTGCAATCTTTTGGCCTAACCACGATTTCGCAGGTTTTATTTTCATGCAATGCCCGTAATTGCTCTTCAATTGTGCGTTTCCATTCTGCACTTTGCTCAGATTTCGTGGCACTCCAAATATTTAATTAACTCGGCATTGACCACCATTTCCATCACCTTAGGTACCATAGACAGTAATGCTCTCGGCCGGTAATTTTGTGGGAAGACATTTTTCCCCTCTTTGGAATTTATTGAACTCGAGCGGTTTTTCAGCAGGTAGGGAATTTCCTCCGTGCACAAGATAAGCGAACGGGTTTACCTAGGATCGGCGACAGTTCTGGGGCAGAGTTTTTAAGGACTATTCTCCACGTAGAATACGTTGAATAGTATGTGAGCGGAACCTCACATCCCCTATCCAAGATCCCACTGGCGCGAGCACAGCCGGCTCCAAAAACCGGCATTGAGGTTTGAATTTGGGAAAAATAAATTCGCAAGGCTAATAACCTTACCCGGAAAAATAAATTATTATGGAAAATTTAACAAGCCTCGAGACTTGCTAAATAAAACCAAGACGGGACCCCAGTTGTAGTGCCGATGATGATGATGAAATTCGCGAATACCTTTATCTTTTGAATTTGTGACTAGTGTCCTGTTGTCCTCCACTAACGCAGTTGACGGAGACGCGTAAAGAGTTTAATGGTCACCCTATCATTGGAAGCCGTCTTCGCGGTATCAATCGCCTGGTTGCACGCCCTTCTGATTCTAACAAAATTCGTTCTGTTGACCTCCGTGATCAAAGGTGGCTCCAAAAACCGACTTAGAGGTTTGAATTCGCCAAAATAAATTCGCGAACACAAGCTTGCGGCATGAGCAAACAGAAATCTATTACTAACCAATGAGATACGGCTTGTTTACTTAGCCAAACTCACATCTCATTGATGCACATTATTCCCTTTCTTTGTTTTCAGATTCGTTCTCATGGCCTTGTTCCATGAAAGAACCAATGTTCACACATACATGTGTACCACTACGATCTTCTCTATGAGATCTGGTTATCTACCCCCAAAGAGAGATTTCACGTTTTTCTTGGGATAGAAAATGCATCATCAAATTAAAAGAGCCAGTACCACTGGCCGAATTTCCTTTGCCAGCGAATTCATATCGCAGAGTCATCTTACACCCATCGACCGAGCAGGTCGTTACCGCTCCCGCTTCCCGGTGCGCACGGGGACGCGAATATACCCCGAGTCGTGGCGAATGTTGTGTTAATGACAGTAGTGGTAATTAATGCTCAATTAAATGTAATTCGTTTCCTGTAACTTAGTTAAATACAAAAACTATCATGGCGGAAATAACTTGTTAAATACAGTAGTGATAATTAATATTCAACTAAACGTAATTCTAAATCCGTTGCCTGTAATTCATTTAACTACAAAACTATCATTGTAAAATAACTAATTCAATAAAGAACCATGCAGCAAAATTTTAGTGTTTCTTTTCATTCATCCTGTGCTTGGTGTTTTGCTCCTTTCCTTGGTGATCATGTTTGTGGGTTTCGTTCGGAGGTACTCGAGAGAACATTGTTTAGCAGCGAGTGGGTTGGCGGAAGAACTCTCGCCCATGAGGCGTCACGACCACCTACCCCACAGTGATGGGAGAAGAAGTGAACCCCGTGCCGTACGTCGGCGCAACATACCTCTTCCCCACAACCTTCTTTATCCTAGCAGAAAGTGCAGCATGGTGTGTACCGCGTCATACTGCGGATTATTTGGTAGAACTTTCGTGGCTAGTGCGGACCTCGCTCTCTATTTTACTCTATTTCAGGGAGAATGTTTTTTTCCAGGCATTTTCATTTTATCTGTGAAGCATTTTTTCAGATCTTCTGAGCTCTTTGTATTTCTCCTCGTGTACCCGCGTCCTATGAGACTGCTGCATTGTCCGGTATGCAGCATTCTTACGTTCAGTCACTAGTTAGCACTCAAACCAGTCGCTCCGATCTCTACAACTACTGCCTAAGATGGAGTTGGCAGTACTAATGACAGTATTCTTAAGGCGTGTCAATTTCTCTTCTACGTTCGGCATTCTTGCCCTTAGGACTTACTCACCCTCCATCGAGTTCTTCGAGGGCGAATCTTAACGCATGACCAAAGGCGTTGCTGGTGTTCTCATTGCGTAAGGCAGCCGTGCTGATCCGAACCTGATCCGCGGTTGCAATACGTCTTGGAAGGTGATCCGAGTCGATGTTGCCACCTCGGTACGTTTGTACCGTTGTGGGGGTCCTCTATATTACATGGAGAACCAACCCACTATTTCAGACCTATTTCGACCGCTAACATCGTGTCAACTCAACTCCAATTCCCCCTACAAGCTATTCCACATGAAAACCATGTTTTCCAAAGGACGCATAGCTAAACTCATTATTCTATGCAGACAATGCATAATTGAGTTTAGCTACCCATTCCCCTAACCCATGAGATTTCCACCGGAAATTGCAATTCATGTTGGTTAGCAACAACCAAGTCGACCCAAACGACGCGGTTGCAGCATCGTGCAACGGCTTGGGTAATTACCGAATTACTTAGCGTGTTTCCCACGGTAATATTTCCCTAGCCGATTTGGCGTCCCTTTGATTTCCCCCAGACACTCTATTCGCTGGGGATCAATGATCTCTTTTTGCAGGTGAATAGCACACGCCATTTTCCTCTCCTTTCCATTTTTATCTTCCCCTAGTACATTGCACTCTGAGATCACCACAGTCACCGAATAAGGTCAGTGGGCCATCCTCAGAGGCTGCATTGTTACACGCACACCAAAATGAGATGAACCCTGGGTTATTGTGCTTTTCCTTTCGATTTCTTCATCCTTTCTATGCCCATCGACGGTCGAACGAATACACAAGTAGTTATTCACCTCGATGAGCGGAGAGAATTGAGGAATGCACAGGAGAACGCGATTACCATTGGCTGATCGTCGTGCAAAATCAAAGTTTCATCCCCGATTGAACTAGTCATTACTCAACCACAACCGCAGCAGGTCACGCTGCTGAGAGGTGGTCTTTCAATCACCGCGGCGTGTGCACGTGAGTGCACACGCAGGAGTTAGTTTTTTTCATTCCCAGTGGAGAGTGTACACACTCCGAGTAAAATTAAGTCGCTGCGTGAGTTCTATTCGTAAAATCCATATTTCCGCGTAAAGCCTCTGTTGTTCGTGCCTCTAATGGAAACTATTGATAAACAACAAATAGTGTCGAAACTTTACTTCAGAACAAAATTGTGCAGTCGGAAAATATCATAAAGCCTATGTCAAACGTGCTTC